>JBBPUO010000126.1:22783-55838 GCA_038094755.1 Caloboletus firmus | reverse complement strand
CCGGACGTTGGTGAAGTGGACGTTGGTGAAGTAGACGTTGGTGAGGTGGATGTTGTTACAGAACTCGACGTATCCGTGCTAACGGAACACCAATGAAAATAGCCTGCCACAAGACGAGACAGAGGACGCACGTGTAAATCAAATAGTCAAACAGAATCAACACAGCGTTCCCTGAATTGACAGGCTGTATCACCATATTGTGCTGGCCAGAACCCAATGACTCGTTAGCATAAACAGGTACATTGTACTGGTAATCGGTGGTTGTTCCTGGGGTATGTACGTATGCATTTCCCGAGAGCACTCCGTCGAGCACGAATTGAACATCTGTGAGTGTCGTGGCATCGGTAACGTTGTTTGCGATGATGAAGAATATATACAGTGCACTTCCTGCCGTGCCGATCACCCATCAAGGCAACAAAACTTGTACAGATCAGAACCTTACCTGTGAAAGTAAACTCGATTGCCTGTGAATAACTGTTAGTCGGACTATAGGTAGCGTCGTGCCATGTGCCGTCGTACGCCAGCGTAGGATCCGGCTTAACGAAACACGCTGTACAATTATTGTCCACGACGACATTCCAATCCGACTTGGAGGGTAGGTATTGGGGTACCACGGCGCCAGTCAAAACCGCATCATCCACAGTCACGTTTTGAAGTGCAGTCTGAGCAAGAACCGAGCTAACAAGTAACAAACAGAACAAAATAGGCTGCCTGGGGGCCTGGGCCTGTCTGGAGAGCGGTCTAGGGGATATCATGAACGAGCCTGAGAAATGGTGCGGAAAGACTTTGTTCCCGTATTTTAATTTTTCGTGGAGTTTGGGCGCTTCACGATACAGTTTCCACAACACCGCTTTGCACACACAACAGTACTTGATTTACATAATGGCGAACTCATGCCCGCTGTCCTAAGTGGTTGCAGCGGTAACAAATAAGCTGTACTAAGTGACTACCACGCCAGAGCAAGTACACAACAAAATAGTAACTCTAGGCTATCGTTATGGTGGTCCACGAAAACACGTCACTTGAAACTGCTGGTACCTCCTGCTCACGTCGTGTATCTCGAGACGGACATTCCGACACTGCAATGCCTTTACACAAAGTGCCTCAAATCGCTGATTTAGCAACCATAAATCTAATCTGGTTGTGAGATAGCACTCAGTGAGAATATCCCACCGATCTATGCGCGTGCACGGCGAATCAGGCGTTCTCTGAGCTAGTACGACGAGTCCTCCGTTCGACATTCCTCGGGCCAAATATATTATATTATGCTGATACCAGGATTACCAGCAAACTCTGCACCACTCTGTCCTATTGCATCACCTATTTTTCATGCTCACGTACCGTTTCGCAGCCCAAATCAACTGCGAAACCCGAAACATTCATCCCCGTGGACATAAATCGCTACTCTCCAAGGTCACCTGTCAACAAGGCAGGGGTTACATGGACAAGAATACACCACTAAACTGTTGTCGAGTCCATGCAATGAACAACAACGGCGCATTCACGAGCAGGGGTATCATAAGAGTCTATAAAGTAACTATTACTTATACCCACCCACCTAGGCCCACCGAATATCCAGGAGGAGGCCCATGTAGGTCTTGAAGACGAGCCACTTCGTCCCTCAGTAGCTCAACCTGCTCAACAAGACCAGCATTCGTACTGGATGAAGCACTGATTGAGGTGGGCGCGGTGGTGGTGGCAGGGGGGGTTGATGATGGCAGTGTCATGATCGATGGTAAGACTGTTTTTGGTGCGGACTAACACAAAGTTTAATCCTCAAATGAAATGACAAGTTGGCAAGCTCACCTCGGCGTAAGGAGACCTTATCGGGTGGGTTGATGGCGATCCCGTATTTATGAGAGATGTAGAGGCCACCTGGACAGGACCAGAAAACGGTCCCACCGCAACCCTTTTGTCCGCTGAAATCCGACCACCGTTTCGTCTCTTGTATCCTCGATAACAAAACAGAGAGGCAACCATGAATACAAGGGCAGCGATCCCGCCCACCGTGCCACCAACGATAGCGCCGATATTTCCTCCCGAAGATGTCCCTTGAGTTTCGGATGTTGGTGGAGTGGACGTTGGTGAATCGAATGTTGCAGAGACAGATGTTGGTGAGACGGATATTGGTGAGGCGGATGTTGGTGAAGCGGACGGCGTTACAGAGCTCGACGTATCCGTGCTAACGGAACACCAATGAAAATAGCCTGCCACAAGACGAGACAGAGGACGCACGTGTAAATCAAATAGTCAAACAGAATCAACACAGCGTTCCCTGAATTGACAGGCTGTATCACCATATTGTGCTGGCCAGAACCCAATGACTCGTTAGCATAAACAGGTGCATTGTACTGGTAATCGGTGGTTGTTCCTGGGGTATGTACGTATGCATTTCCCGAGAGCACTCCGTCGAGCACGAATTGAACATCTGTGAGTGTCGTGACATAGGTAATGTTGTTTGCGATGATGAAGAATATATACAGTGCACTTCCTGTCGTGCCAATTATCCATCAAGGCAACAAAACTTGTACAGATCAGAACCTTACCTGTGAAAGTAAACTCGGTTGTTTGTGTATAAGTGTTAGTCGGATGAAAGGTAGTGTCGTGCCATGTGCCGTCGTACGCCAGCGTAGGATCTGGCTTAGCGAGACACCCTGTACAATTATTGCCTATATTCCAATCCAAGTTGGACGGTAGGTTATTGGGGTACCACGGCGCCAGTCAAAACCGCATCATCCACAGTCATGTTTTGAAGAGTAGCGGGAACCGAGCTGACAAGTAACAAACAGAACGAGATAGGCTGGGCCTGTCCGAAGAGTGGTCTAGAGGGTATCATAAATAAGCCTAGGAAGCGCTGCGGAAGGCGTTCCAGTGTACAGCTGCAGTAGCATCAGCTCATACCAGTGCATACCATGCATAACACCTCAATGAATCGTTGTCCCTACTACGAGAACCAGCACCTTGTCACATCATGTCACACAACGTGACGATACTGTAGCGCATAAAAACCTCACAATGCAGAGCAAAAGTTGGGGGCAGACATTATGCATTAGGAGATTGTGTACTGTACTTCGTTATTTTGTAGCCAATCTTTCGTTGAGTAACTTGGTCGCTTCACCATGGTTTGCATGCAGTATCTCCCAACGACACCGCTTTGCATAGCGTGCGACTATGTTGCCAAGCGACATTGATCATGAACTATCGATTCACGACGAGTCGACGACTGCCAATCAATAATTAGGACTGGCCTAAATGTGGTAAGGACGAAGCTAAACTTGAAATAAACCAGTCTAAAATATTGGATGCATCTGTGGACCGTCGTGTATATGGGGCATTGATTAGCTACTGTAAACAATTTGCTTGGCATGGCTAGCTCGACATGAAGTTATTGCTGGTGTACCCAGTGCAGATGTCGAGAATGTCTTGCATATCAAGTACTACGCAGTGCTTTGAGGGAGCCTGAATTCAGGCAGTGCGCAGGATACGAACAAGGAATCAGGCCGCCTCAGGTATTGATAATCGATCAAATGATTCGTGCAGCCAATGAAGCTCTCTGGCATCGAGATTATTGTCTCAGGAAAGCTCAGGAATACAAGCACGAACGGCCTACACTAAAAAAAAAAGTTTATGCACCCAGGATGGACTCCCCACCTTGCCTTGCAGAAAAAAAAGGACTAACGACCACCCACAGGCGCACCCCGACGCGGTCGACCACCTCTCCGACCATGCCCTCCCCACCCACCCACATATGCACCAGGCCCCATTAACCCAACACCTCCTGGCTCCCCAAACGTCGCCACGTTCTTCTCTCGTTCCTCCTCTCTCCGACTCCGTCCCCCTCCACCCCGTCGTCCACCGCCTCCCCTCGAGGGTGGTGGCGCAGCCTGCGTCGACGACGACAACGAGTCAAAAAACGACTTTTGTGGGTTGTACGCCCGTTCTTGCTCGTCTTCGTCCTTGCCCGGCGTATCTGCCCCTCCGTCAGACGCCACACCGTCGCCTTCCGAAATGTCCTTGCTCTTCTTGGGCGCGATGGCAGATTTGTCAAAACGTGCATTGGAACTCTCGAAATCAAAATCTGTCGTCGGCACTTTGAGTTCACTACCCTTGACGTTCGGTCCATGACCGTGATGTCCGCGACGACCCCCTCTGCCAAAGGGTCCGTTTGTTCCACGCAGGTCCCCAATCGCACGCTCAACAGACTCGAGGGATGCCGCAGCCGTTTGTACAGAGTTGGTTGGGCGGCGTCCGTTGGCACTCGTGCTCGGAACCTCAGCCGGAGGAACAGACGCGATTTGTGGTGGTTGGGACACCTCTGGAACAATGTGTGGCTGCTGCGGGTATGGCACAGGCGGCGGTTGTTGCGGAGGTGGTGGCTGAACGACCGCTTGTTGCTGATATGGAGAACCATACGGTGGATACTGGGGTGGTGGTATCCCAGGTGCGGATGCCTAACATCACATGGTCAGTATGACGGTCAGGGAAGCATACGCCAGGATGAACGTGTCAGAAGGAAGGCAACGGAAGTATCCACACGAGTTTTATGCGCTCTCGGGTACGCGAGTCAATTGACTCCTTTTTACATCCGTACTACTTCATCACACACGGTGTGGCCCAATACAAAAGAAATGACAAGACACGCACCCCTAGCACGGCAGGATCATCGTGCACGCTGCGGCGCGGCGGAGGTTCATCGACAGCGAGGTCCTTCACTTCAGAAGCGCGAAAGATGATGTACTGGTATGGTTCTTGCACCGGTGGGATAAACTCGGCGGGGGGTCTATCACACGTAATTAGAATTGTACGTGACGCATCATCAAAGAGATGACATGTCAGCAGGAAGGCAATGGAATGATCCACGAGTAAATGCGCTCTCGAACGTACGAGCGTAGGCTCGTTTTTCACATCCATCATGCTTCATCTTTTTTTTTGACATGCAACGAGACAAAAGGGCAAACGGAACTCACTTTCGCGACTCTGTACCCATTGAGTACACTAGAGGTAACACACGATTCAGAGAGATGTTTGTGGCAGAGAGCGGGTATACGCCTACCATTGGAAAGCTGGATCGTCGAGGCAGCTGGGTCAATACCAGCAAGAATGCCCCGGTATCGAACATCAGAATGAGAGATGAGTGATATAGGTTTTCTGTACACGTCGTCAGCGACAGTGCAAACAGCGGGGAGAGAGAAAAAGAAAAAGAGGGCATACCCGATAAAACTAAGAGCCATGGTCGTCAAGAAACGCGCAAAGGGATGAAAGAAAACTTGAAGGAGCTGATACTACCTTTGGCAACACTGCCAATGATGTGTGCAAGATATTCCATCTCCGCTTCAAATTGTTCAACACCCCCGCTGAGCTTTGTCAGGACAGATTATATAGATCTGCCTGGTGTTCTCCTGCCAATCAGCACATTAAGGCAACTTGGCTGTCTGCTAGCCTCAACCTTTTCTCTGCCGACCCGTGGCAGCAGATACGCGGTTTCACGACTGGGCGACTACATGTTAATAGCGTTGTAATATGATTCGCAAGGCATGCAACGACGATGGCGATAATACAGAGCGGCCTGCGACCAAGTAAATGTGTGCGCATCGCAAAGCGTTGCCAAGTCATAAGCGTTATTAACTAATGGAAGCGTCAAGCGTCTTGTGAAAGAGAAAAGGAAAAAGGGAGGACGTGTGATGGGTGGGGAAAGAATTAATTTACACGTGTGATGGTAGAAGCATGGAAGACGGAAGATGAAACATGGGGCGAGTGGAGGTGGAGAATGGAGGGATAGCAGGAAATGGGGTTGGTTCTAGTGCAGCTACGGTCGTTCGAGGCGTCCAACGACACCCTCCGTGTCAGGGTCCACAGTCACCTTTTGTCGTCCATCTCCAGTGCCCATCACCACCCCACTCAAATGAGGATCAATCGGATCCGACGGCGGGCCGGACCCCGGTGTGGATGTCGGCGTAGATGTCGTCGCCGTAGTCGAGTCCGTAGGATTGAAATTTCGGAAAGGGGAAGGTGCGACGAGCGAACGATGAAAACGCGCGCGGAATTCACTGGCGTGGGGAGGTGGTTGCTCACCAAAACCATTAGTTGAGGGGTCGTTCATGTCTGGAAAAGGGGGCGCAGACGGTCCGGCCATCGACCCGTCCGCCGCCTTTGCCACAGCAGCTTGTTGGGCAAAGTGCATACGCCGCTACAAACACGTGGTATTGAGTGCACGACACGCTCTGAGAACGAACGACGTACTTGATGGTCCCACTGGTCAAACGCATCTGCGATAATGGGCTCCAACGAAGCGAGGTCTTCGCTCGTGATGGACAACGTTCGGAGCAACTGCTGCTTCAACAGCGGCGTACACGAAAACGACAACAACAACGTCGACGCAAAACTCTGTCCACCTGTCAACGGCGGCTGAGGAAATGATGGATCCTGTGGATTCATCGGATGCGGATGCCCCATTTCGTGTGGTAACACTTGATACTCGTTTTGCCCGTTCACGCGGAACTGAACCTCCTCGATGCCAGGTAACATCTCGCTCGTCATGTCTAGACCAAGTTCCCTCATTTTGCGCTGTTTCACGAGGCTGCGGTGTTTCCGCTGTCGCTCCCGCGCGGCGGCTCGGACGCGTTCCCTGCGTGCGAGCTCCTCGGGGGAGAGCTCTTGACCGGTAAAAGCCTGAGGGGGCGGCTGTGGTGGCTGGGGCTGTGGAGGAGGTGGAGGTTCGGTCGGCTGTGGGTAGGACATCGCAGCATTCAGGTTATTGGCATGGCGGTCACGCTCTCGCTTTCTTCGTTGTCTTTCCGCAGCTTTCTCCCTTTTCAGTCTCTGGGCAGGTGTTTCATTCTCTCTTGAGCCGCGTCTGCGCGAGGACGAGACGGGGGACAAAGTACTTTGGGAAGGGTTGTGGTGGACAACCGGATCCATTGCATTCATACCCAGCCCGGCTTAGAATTCTTCAGAAGAGGGCGGCGTGACGGGGTCGTTACGGCGGCGGGGGGAGTGACGGAGGTCGTGACCAAGAGTGACCAAAGGTGCGAACAAACACAGTCACACTCCCAGCTTCGTGTGACGTGAGAAATGATAATCATATTATTTAATTCTCTAATTAGATACACGACCTCCCCTTCTAATCATACTCTCCCGTGCAGGTCCAACACCGATCCACTCTATCGGAGTGCCAAGATAATTTTCGATAAACTCTACATATTTCTTGCATTTATCCGGGAGATCGTCGTAGCTGGTCGCCGACGTGATGGGCGTCTGCCAGCCAGGAAGGGTCTCGTACACCACCTCCACTTTCGACAACACCTCCAGATCAGCTACCAGCCAAGTTTAGATCTATTCTTTCAAAGATGTCCTGATACATACCAGGGAAATGCGAAAGCTCCTTTCCGTCGACGGTGTACTCGACGGCCACCTTGATCTCGGGAAGGGTTTCCAAAATGTCCAGCTTGGTCAAGTTTAGAGTGTCATAGCCATTGATGAGGCAAGAATGCTTCATGACAACAAGATCCAGCCAACCAGCACGGCGACGACGTCCAGTCGTTGTGCCATACTCTCGACCGACCTCTTGAAGATGTACACCAATGTCCTATCAACATCCTCAGAAGCAACATTGGAATGTGCGGATGGACTCACGTTGAGCTGTTCGGTGGGGAACGGACCGCCACCAACACGAGTGGTATACGCCTTGACGACGCCTACCGCAGTTCCAATGGCCTTTGGAGGGATCCCAAGGCCAGTGCAAACACCACCGATCGTGGTCGAGGAGGATGTCACATAAGGATAAGTCCCAAAGTCAATATCGAGCATCAATGCATTCGCGCCCTCGACAAGAATGGTTTTCTGTGCTGCCAGAGCATCGTGAATGTAGGCGACGCTGTCCACTACGAATGGTTTCAATCGTTGAGCCAGGTGCTGCAGGGAAACGAACTTGTCAGTGACTAAGTTGTGATGTCATGTGATACCTGCCTTGTACCGCTCAATCTCGCCTTCTGTATCATACTCGAAATGGCCGTAGCGCTTAAAACGACCCTCCACGACCCTGCGGAATTTATCCGCAAATGTATCGTGATCGAATAGATGGTGTACACGGAGACCGGAACGTGATGCTTTGCCAGAATACGCAGGGCCAATTCCCTTCTTTGTAGTCCCGATGCTGTAATAACGTTATTATAGCGTGGTGGGGCAACGAGGACGAACAGACCTTGAACCGCCCAGTTCCACCTCTTTCAAACCATCGACAATCTGATGAAAGTCGAAGACAAGATGAGCCCTATCAGATACGAGTATCCGATCCGAGCATCGGAGACCTTGATAAAGTCAGATACCATGCTGAAACACAACCTCCCCCCTCACCTTGTTTCTCCAGAGCGTCGAGCTCTTCAAAGAACGAAGGGACATGAATCACCACACCGTTTCCGATGAGTCCAATGCATTTAGGGTTGACGAGGCCTATACATATGATTGGTCATTATTCCATGACTGATCAGAACGATGTCACGTCATTCATCATACACACCGCTCGGGAGTAAGTGAAAAGCAAAGGTCGTCGGAACCTTCTCTATTCCGATCGGAACGACGATAGTATGACCGGCGTTGTTACCGCCTGCACAGCGTGCGCAGACGTCGACTTGTGAGGAGAGGAGGTCAACGAGTTTACCCTTGCCTTCGTCGCCCCATTGGGCACCGAGAACAACGGTCACTGTACGAAGCATCGGTCAGGCGTCGAATGTCGAGGATCGATGGGCTGATGGCGTACCAGGCATAGCCAATGTTATACTCTGGACTGTTGGTGGGAGCCGTGGTAGAAAGTCAGCTTTTTTGTTTGTGTCGGACCCGAGTTGGTACGAACATTGACAGTCCTCACGGCGTGGTATCACTGTCCTAAAAAGGCAATCATACCACTTCCAGCATCTTGTCCAAGGTTACCCTTGCAAAGCTATCAAGCATGCCGACCTTTCAGTCCAACCCGCTGAGTTCTCCACTACGGAAGAAACTTAAGCGACATCCTGCGTTGTTTGGGCTACCATTCATACTTATCATGGTCGGCGCTTCATTTGGCCTCCAATCCTTCACCCAAACACGCTATGACTTGCAGGGCAAGAAAATCAAACAGGCAGGCTCATATTATATCCGTCGTACCTCCTCTCACCGTCGTCGATGGATCCTGCATAGCTGTCTCAAGAAGAAGCCCTTGGACTTGACAAGTCGAAGAAAAAGTTCGACATTCGAGAAGAATATTATGTGCGTGTGTCGCTTGTCAACCACATCGGGAGGATCGTCTCAGATGTTATGTAGAAATTGAGCACGATGGCTGAACAGGAGTGGGAGCCAAAGAGAATTGCCCGGCCGAGAGATGTGCCGGAGTGGGGCGTACCACCGACCCGACCAGATGTATTCCCCGATCAACTTCCTCCCACAAAAACGAAAGAATGAAGCAGCACCCGATACAATGCGCTACCAGATTGGCTTTGGATCAGTTGTTCGTCATCGTTTTTACGACTATGGCGAGTCTTAGTCTTTGCAGGGTTGGGTGATGATAGAGGACCTGGGTGTGTTACAGCTGGGAAGTTTACTCGTTGTCTTGTTTTCCCACTATCGGCTACCGAGTAGGTGTGCCTTTCCCGAGTTTTCTTGCGGGTGCAATTATGAAGTGACCGTACTTAGCAGAGATGGTTGCTCCTTTCCGCCAGTGCGCTCCGCGAGGCGATGACATGTGGAATTGTCGGGTTTATATCTCTGTGCAGACAGTGAATCGGGTCTCATTCGTATTCATTCGCGATGGGTGTATCTACTTTGATAGATCTTCAGATCAGAGCTTCAAAATTGAGGTTCTCAAACTGCTTACAATACTTTGTTCGGCCTCTTGATCAAGAGGTGCCATCAAGTTGAACGAAAATTTGTCGTCTACAGCTAGAGTCATTCATATAAGACTAGGTCCTTATAAAGGCTATTCCTTGCCGTCGCACTCGGCGGATTCCTTTCGCCCACGCCCTCGGTGAATTGCCTATGATGGTTGTGAATATTGTTCGAGTCGTCGCCACCAAAGGCTGAAGCAAGTTCCAGCACCAGTGCTCTTCTTCGTGCGTCTATGCTTTTGATTCATTTCCAGGAACTTTGATCTAATTTTCGGGGCGTGTCATCTTTAGTTCACGCCTCAGCAAAAAAAGTGTACTCACCCATCATCCTAATTGGGTCCAGTCGCAAGGCGTGATGAATGGTATTGTTCCTAAATCCATTTTACCAGAGCGACATGTGTTCCCCTTATCAACCACCCTTGGAGGCGTCGCTATCTCGCTGAAGTGTGCTGCGTTGCGTTACCCTGTCTCACAAGGCGGGGCGACCTTAATCCTCACTCATGGTGTCTCGGGGTGTAAGTCCAAGCGTCTCTCTACAACCCTACGTTCGACCTTTCCCCCGTCATCCTTGACAGGTAAAGAACAATATCACATAGCCATCGCACGGTTGCTCAGTCTTCAGGATGCCGCCTATGACATACGAGAAATATGGTCGATTGACTTTCCTAATCACGGCGAGGCAGCCACTCTGAACCGCCGTCTTCTCGATGAGCACAAGGCGAACGGTGTACAGCAAGGGTTTGATGGGACCTGCAGTAAGTACCTATCCTCGTTCATCGGAAACCATCGCGTCCCCGATGTTCATGATTCGTCCCCCTAGCAACCATGGACTTTGCTGCCTATCTGAATGCCTTTTTGTCGTTGCCACGCTTCCGAGGACATAACATCGTCGGTATGGGGCACTCGGGCAGTTGCACCGCTTGGTATGTCACTCCTTCCTCGTCCCGAGGGTCCCTTTCAAACGCTAAGCACAATCATAATTGACCGCAGGGTACACGCATTAACCAAGTTTGCTGACGTGTATCCGAACGCATTGATCCTTCTCGAGCCGACGCTTATGTTCCCTTTCATGTCTCCAACAGACTCCCGCTCGATCCACGGTGCTGCCAACGTCCGCGGAGCACTCATCAAACGCGACACGTGGTCCTCTCGCACAGAGCTGAAACGTTGGATCGCGACAAATGGAAAGAGTATATGGGCTCGATGGGACTCGAGAGTACTCGATTTGTATGTGGTAGGTGCCAGGGTTCTGATGGGAGGAACCGTGTCGCTCAATGAGTCGTTACTCGTTAGGAACATGCATTTGAAGAAATAGTGACGTCGAAGGAGGAAGGAACATATATCACCCCGAGGCTGCGCAAGGACGAGGAGGCGCCGTTGTACACGTGCCTGGCGCACACGATTGAGCCTCCACAGCTTGCTGCGGTGTGTGTGGCGCTCAACCAGGGTAGTAAGCGAGGCGTACACATCATCTGGGCGGAATTCGAGGAATTCATGTACGTCTTCTGTTGGCACTTGGAGTTGGAGCATAAAGCCGACGCTTCGTATCCAGACCAAAAACGGCGAAGGCCGAGATTTTGGATGCTGCTGAACACCAGATAACAACACAGCGCACGGTCATGGGGTCTGGACATCTCGTGAGTCGTCCGATCCCGTTGTTTGTGTTTTGGTGACGTTTTGTGTGGCTTTTGGGTTAGGTTCCGCAGCTGAAACCTGACGCACTTGGAGATGCAATGCACGAGGTACTTAGGCTGATTGGGAGTGACACAAGATCTTTGCTTTGAACGTATTCTTACTACTTACTGATCCTGTACGCCCCAATGCCTGCAGGCATTGTCTCTTTATTTACTGTAGCGAAACTTGATCAAGCACATCTATACATCACGAGTAGGGCCCGGTGGTTTGTGCATCATGTATCTCGGTCTGGAGGTTGCAACAGCTTGTCAAACGGTGCCTACTGTTTGTTGCTGACAACGATACAGTTAATGACCCTCACAGTTATGAGCCGGTTTTATGCCACAGCTCGGCTCACTGGCGGTATCACTGCGCAGAACTTTTCCACCGGACTGCTGACACCCACAGCAAATTCGAATTCAACGGCGTCGTCGTACAGTACCATCCATTGACAGATGCGATCATGTTCCGCAGATTGACCATTGCCCGAGACCGCCCGGAACCGACCTCGCCCTCAAACTCGTCCTCCAGTTCCTCGGCTGGTCGTTTTCACGCTTTCTACCAACATCCTTCTGGGAGTAGATTCACCGAGGACACCGTCTCGGCCGTCTTGAGTAGCGAAACAGGAAGCAATGCCACGTCATTTGGAGCCGCTAGCTCATATTCCATACCTGCCTTACGCACGCAGCCGTCTAGGCCCCAAAAGCTACGTCGGGCACCTCAATCCCCTTTTCGACCCCCGCCGCCTGTACACGTAGACGAGATCGTCGTCGATTCCGAGTCAGACGCCACCAGTAGCACATGGACAGTAAGTTTGCATCTAACCGTTTGTGTGCGGAAACGGCAATGACACACACATATCATGTTTCCGTTGTTGACAGATGGCATCAATACCATCACCGGCACTCTCGCCAGCGCCGATGCACCCGATATCGTTCTGCCCTACACCCCACCCTGCGGAATCGTTCACAGAGTATGACCGGTTGCAGGTGCGATCCGGCGAGACCCCTTCGCTTGTCCTCCTCCGCGCCGTGGCCCCCGAGAAAAGTCGACTCTGCAGCGAACTCTTGCAGACGTGCCTCCCTTCCAACCGCGATGTGATGCGGGACATCATACCCCGCCGAAATGGGTTCGTAGACACCATCATCGAGGCGTACAATAATCACCGGGGACTCGTTGTGCGCCCGGATGACGTTTGGCTCGCGATCATGACGCAGTTTGGCTTCTTCGTGAATGGGCACGCGGAGGCGCTTCGCAAGGTGTTTGTCGCTCACGAAGGGAAACGCGAATTGGTTGTCGAATCGGGGGGGAATCGGTATACCATGGATACGGCGTCCATGGTGCATCGGATGACGACACTGATGGAAGAACGGATCACCGACCCTTCCTTACGCGCGTGGATCATGCCCAATTTCACGACAACGACCGCGGTAGACAAAATGACATGTGCCATTGTGATGATGGGTATGATGAAGGATTACTTTGCGTACAAATTTACCCTCCGGTGTGGGATCCCCAAGGTCACGCTTGAGGGTGAAAAGGAAGACTGGCAAACCATTCTCCACCGTCTCGAGGATCTTAAAAAATACGGCATCCAAACGATCGCATGGTACCATCTCCTCCGACCCATTCTCTCCCGTTTCGTCAGTGCCTATGATCACCCCACCCATCCAGACAACCTCGACTTTTGGAACAAGATCGCCCATCGAGAGTCGGGAAGCGGTCCACAATGGTTGTCGGGATGGATCACCGCGTTTTGTGTCTTCAACGAAAGCGGTCAGTGGCAAGGCAACACGCTCAATGAAGAACGGATCAGGGAGCACGAACCCAAGAAACTCCTCCGACCCGCCGATCCGCTTCAACTGAGCCCTTCCCAGTTTGCTGCGGTCTACACGATCCGCGAGCGCGCCCCATATCTCGCATTGGACGGCTTTCCGTATCCGACAATCGAGAGTGAGGACGTACCGTGTGGGTACGCGTGTTTGGATGTGACGTTGGATGATAATGGGGAGGTAATGGAGACGATGTTGATTGCGGGGTCGGTGGGGGCGCAGATTTGTTCGACGGAGAAGACGGAATTGTTTCGGAACGGGTTGAGAGATACGGTGAGGCCGGTTCCGGCGTGGTGGTATCTCGTCAAACGAAAGGTGACCCTGTATGGGGACGAGGAGAAAGTCGGAACGGACAGTGAGGGTTGAAGATATGTCTCTGTCAAAGAGGTGTTGTGGTACGTGGCTTTTTGTTTATTTCCTTTGATCCGCGTTATTGGCCTATGCTCGCTAAGCGTTTATATGCCTCGTGTATCGTTTTGTCTGTAACTTGTAAAGTAGAACCCTGCGTCATCCAAGTTCCCGTCCCTCAAGACTTTTTTCTCCAGAGACCAACTATCTACTGAACGCCCGTTCAGGCTTACCGCTTCGCTCGGCGCATCATCAAGAATGTATCAAATGATCGAGATGCGACCGACCTAATGGATGATCAGCATTGGCCAGGATATTCCTTTGCTCAGAGAGAACCTGACAAGGTATGTAGACACTGCATGATCAGAACGACTGTCTTCTGATCTCGAAGTGTTCGATTTGATTTTGGGACCCTGAGGGAGGCGCTGAATGAAGGCGCATGACGCACGGAACCAATATATGTTGTCCTGGTCAATTCAATTTTTCGAGTTCGAGGTAATTCGATCACATGGTCAGACATAATAATATTCCCGCATGCACTATAGATTTTCGTGTGTGCGGAGTGATACCAATGGCGTCGGGAATCACAGCCGTCGTGAGAAATACTGTATACTTAAATCCCCTTGTATTGTGCTTGCAGCTCGCAGGTGATGCGGTAGTGCCGGGGTCTTGGCCATCGTAGAATCGGTCAAACACCTTAGTTTACCCCTCCGCACAATCGATCAAAAATGTGATCAGAGATTTTTCCAAACACAAAACATAGATATTTCCGAAACGACAACTTGAAGTTAATAAATCTCTCAACCCAGAATTCCACTTTTATTTCTCCTTTAAAGCCTTCTTGAATCCCTTCAAAATATGCTGCGTGTTGGCCAATTATCGGGCGTTCTCAACCCTGCCCGTTGGATACCTCAATGGTGACACTCGCGTATTGCTCGTACGAGGCTCCGTACGTCTTTCACAGGTGTCAGTATCTCCATTCTGCAACCAAGACACACAACGAAAAAAGAGAGAGGTACACACCCCGTTCAGGTAAAAGCGTGCAAGACTGATCTCCACGGGGCCGTTGAAGTATGTTGGAACGGTCACCGAGAAGGTGTCAAACCCGTAACCCGAGCTGTTGGTCGACTGTTGTGTATAAGTACCAGCGTAGATGACGGTACCCAAGGAATTTTTCAAGGTGTCTTCGCCTGGACACACGCCGCCTGTGCAAGAAAGGGCGCCTATCGCGAGTCCGAGTTCCGTGGTATCGGTTGCTTGCTATGGCAATGTCAGCGAGTCAGGACGACCTTCAGAATGGTGGTAGGAATAGGAACAATGGACAGCTCCTAGATGTGGCACGCACTTCTCTCGCAAGCTCAACGGTGAGGCTCGCCCCGGCGGATATCGCGGCTCCTGACGCGGGTTGGATGAAGTACACGCTCTGCGCAAGTGCAACACTTGCGAGCGCTGTGGCACAGAAAAGCTTCCCGACAGATCCGAACATGGTATGTTACTGTGAGTTCAGTTGATGGAAGGGGGGATGTGTGAGCATCCTACCCAAGTGTCGCCTATTTTATACGTCGAGCGAGCGGGCACCTCTAGCCTGGGTTACGCGAATGGGTCCTAAAAATGTGTCAGTAAATGCGAGAGTGACGTCCCCATTCCACGTCCAGGGCGTGGCGCGGGGGCATTTGGATCTCCAGGGGTGTTGACTTCTGACACTTGGGAACGGAATGCTCCTTTGCAAATCCTGGGTGACAACACTTGTAGGACCGGATCATGATGCAAGACATGGGTGTCAATCGACACTTTGTCAATGCATAGCAAAAGCGCCTCACCCGTACATTCAAATTGGACGGAGGGTATAAAGAGGCACTTCAAGCTTCAAGTTTGAACTGGTGCCATGAACAATCCTAATAATTAGAGTGATTTCAAGCTACAAGAAGTGCGAAGGCTTACCTAATATGAGTCGCGATGCTCATGACAGGTCATGAACGAGTGGTTTTGACAGATCAGTACCAGTGACGACAAGTTGGACACGCGAGTCTGTCGGAACGTTTCAGATGCGGCCATCCACTGGTGCCTAGTACTACATAGACGCACTCCGATGTCATACTCATCGCAACCATAGTACTCGTGTTAACCTGTCATAAGATAAAATGAGGGCTACCAATGAACAGCGGTCCAGGTCGAAGGACCAAGGTTTGATCATTAGCAAAAGCCAGGTGAAGCTCCACAACGTGTGCCAATTGCAAGTAAAGTATTCTTTGGTGGTCGTGCTCAAACGTGAGCCCACCCCTCAACTGCTGAGAGCCGATGAAATGTTTACAAAATATGGCTGTTCCTGTGAGTTGACGCATTCGAGTCCACCGTGACTGAGGTTGAAAGCTTGACTGCCGTCCGAGTTTGTGCGAACCACAAAATATGTTGTGCTAGCCTGAAAGACAAAGGCACTACGAAAATAATCGACGGTCGCGGTATCCAAGCACAGGTGGGCTAGTTTCTGAATCAAGCGTATACATGTCAACCATGTGACGCTACATGACTGATTTGTTGGTTATGAAACATTATACTCAATCGCCTAAGTTCGCACCTAGGTTGTCTGGCTTTGTCGTGTCGGCTCCACTGAACTTTTCAGCTGACCACTGAAAAAAAGGCCAGCAGCACGGGGTGTGCTCGGGGAGGAAATGAGACCTTGAATTAGCCGCCGCCAACAGTAAACGAAATTAGGTCACCCGACTTCAACATATCAAACAAGTGGTGTCATGTAAACCCTACGTGAGCTCAAGTAGCCTATCGGTTCTCGAGGGTTGGCGCAACTTTCCACCGTATGGTTCGTCATGTTCATCATTCATGTAGTACATTCACGACAATAGTGCGTTGGCTATGGCACTCGCGTTTGCAGGAAATGGGTGCTCGTCAACAAGAAAACCACAAGAGAGACTCACTGAAGAGAACCGCACGATAGCAGTGACGATGCCCGTACTCTTGTCCATGATAAATCTGGCACCTGCACCCAAACTCGGCCATGCGATACGTAGTCCATAAGAACTTCGACATTCGTCAATGGGTGATATAGGGACAGAGCTTCGCCGAGGATGATCCCAAGTAGATTGCCCCAGCCTTCCCTGACGCCGCCGCAATGCCGCTCAATAAGTTCCTTGGAGTGGGATAGGATACTCTTTTCCTCGACTACACATGGGTTGTTGTTGACGTGGCCACTGATACAGAAAAGCCTTCTGCCTTGATTACGCTCCGGGATCAACAATGGTTGGAGCAACGGCGACGGTCTCGATGCTCAAGTATGAGAGTAGTTGGGCAACTAAATAGACCAATGTTAGCAGGGAAAAAGTGGCTCCAGACGTGGCTGCCGCTGCTTACCTGCGATGGGTCCGATAGGAGCGGTTTCTTTGCCACAAACGTACACACCAGCTCCACGGTAAACGTACACGTCGAACGAGAAACCCGAAACACACATTTTTATCAAGCTAACCAGCGTGGTATGCATCGGTAATGGCTGTTAGAGATGGTTAGCCTGTTGAACGCACTCTCCAGACGTACTGTAGATGTAATACCACCGTATTCGCATTCGTGGCGGGACCGGCGATAACGCAGTCCTTGAACAAGCTTGCGGAGATCGCCGTGTTTGTACGTTTCCGTCACCCTCATCGGCATTGCCACATGTTAACGCCTGGAAGGCGGACAGAGAAAAAGACACATCGTTTGTCCTTCTCGCGGGGGGCTCGTTCATAAGCGACCACTCAAGCCCGCTGGGGAAACCTGCGTCCTCTAAGACCTTTCAAAGTTTTCGGTGGTTCGGATGATTGAAGAGTCAGCTTCTTCGAGGATGTCCTTTATCCGGTGCAACCGAAATCCACTAGAGGGATGGGTTTACTTTCACTGGATCCCGACAAAGTAGATCATGATCGTATCTACAACAAGCGTTGTGGGGCGGACTGACATGCAAGTCCCTAATGGTTGCAAGAGAGCGGCCTTGTAACTTGACATAATATTATCTGCCATTCGAGCTCAAAAGGTCAGCCGTATACAATAGTTGGAAAGACTGGAGGCACTACTCGTGCCGGTCCAGAGGCCAGGAATTCCACCCGGTGTCTCGCATCTGATGTGTCCCCCACGAATCGGGTCTTGTTTGTTGTATCCTTGTGTCTTGTTCTACGTGGCAGGCAGCGCCTCTTGCTGGACAGTACGTACGTGGCGTGCTTCGCGACTTAGGTGTCCTTGGGGTTGTGAAACACATACCAAAGTCCAGGGGTCTACTCCAATAGAAAGCTCAGGCATACAGTCGATGATATGAACATCATCGATGGCGGAACCTTGTTGTTAATAAGTTGACCGGGTGCAAGCGGTGTGATGGCCATGTCGCGGTCGACTGGCATGTCCTGAGGAGGTCCGAAGCGGAGTAGTAACAGCGAGCCGATGTCGGAGACTTTCATCCTCTCGTCGGATCAAACATTAGTACATCTCCGTGACAGGTTGTTCGATTGGTTGTATGTGTCACTCGTACTCGTAGTAGCCTATCGCGGGTGCCATAACAATCCAAATTTTGCAACACCACTTCACTGCGGAGTGCGAATAGACGTCACGTGCGCCCGTTGGACTCTCGACGTTGGTCGGCCGAGTGGCGATGCACCCCTTGCTATGTCCACCACATTCAACGTGACCTCCCTACAAAACCTTTCTGTTTGTACTCGTAGTCTACACTATCGTTTGTACACACATATACACACAGCACATCAACTCCACTTCCCTTATCTATCTTGCTAGAGAAAATTGATATTTTAGGCTTCAAAGCTTGGACCGTCGACTCGCCCTGGATAAGAGGTACCGCGTCGAGAGCATCAAGCATACCGAGAACAGTAGGATTCCACCTGATTCCAACAGCCCCCAAAAAGAACGCGCGCACGCACGCGTTTGAGAGTAACGAAGGGGACTTGAAGGAGGGCACTTACCAGCGTACCACCCCACCCCCTCGAAGCCACCTGTCGCGGCATTAATGGCCCCAGATATCGGCGGCCCACCGAGCGCGCCAAGGGCTGCAAAACTCAGGAACAACCCCGTCCGTCGACCGACGTCGCCGATGGCACCCATGGACATGGCAGGCACGGCGAGGAGAGAGACGTAGGTCCCGCACGAAAAACTGTCCAGAGAAGACGATCGGCATGTACGACAAACAACATGTGGTTATGGTCCACGTACCCGTATATCACAGCGATTGCAATGAGCCCACTGTTGCTTGTCACAAATGGCCACACAAACGTCATGATGGCCGATACAATGGTAAATGGAACCATGATATTGAGTGCACCTGTCCATGTATATCAATACAAGAGGCAACAGACGTCGTGCCAGCTTGCAGGTCGGCACTCACCAAGTCGGTCCGCAAGAAGTCCGGCTGAAATCCGGCCAAAGGCAGAGGAACCATTCGCGATAGCAATGAAATAGAATGAAAAATTATTCGAAATGCCCACTCCAACGGCGCTGATAGGTATGTAGATCAACACTATTCAGTGCGTGTTAGTTGCACATCTCACACTCTCGTGACACGGGAACTAGTGAAGAGGGGAAAAAACGAAAACGCCAAACACACCAGTATACAGCCCAAGAAAGGTAGTTGCACCAGACACGCAATAAATAGCATATGCTGGGTTTTTGAGTGCGGCCCAGTTCAACAAGCCACCTTTCACATTTATAGGCGGAAGTCGTCTATCTATCGTCTGTGCCATGCGCCATCAACATCGACTTTGCTCAGTCTCAAAAGAATCACAAAACGAAGCGTCGAGTAGCGAGAACTTACGAGGTTTGCTACGCCGAGTAAGAGGATCAGTATAAATCCAAAAGTGCGCATTGTCCACTTGAACCTGGCAGGTGGATAATAAAGAGTCGCATCAAGGAAGAAAGAGACCGCGATACATACCCGACTTCAGGTATCAAATTCTGCGCTGCGATCGGAAACACTGTTCCTCCGATTGACGATCCCATGGCATTGACACCCAACGCTAGACCCCTTCGTTTCGAGAACCAATGTGATACGATTCCCAGCGCCGGTCCGAACAATACTCCACTCGCTAGCTATTCGACAGAAGAATGTAGAATCAAAGCGGCGCACGCGAAACGCGAGAGGGTAACACTCACCCCAATACCTATTCCCTGCGCCAAGAAAAACTGCCAATATACCTTGCACTCTGCAACGAGGAAGGTGCAAACTATCAAGAGACAACTAGCAAAAAAGTACGGTATTTTGAAATATCCTATGTCAAATAACCGTCCGGTCACGAGTCCCGGGAGGAAGACAAGGGCATACTTGTGGCGCCAATGTGGTGAGGCAATAATCATACGAGAAACATGGGTGACATCAGACGTGTAAGGAAATTCCGAATTGAAAGGGAACAGGTTTGCATCGGGTCGTCAGCCATATTTCTCGTTTCACCGCAACAAGTGTGCCGACCTACCTGTACAGAACCGATCCATGCACTGCAAACAAAGTCAACGACGAATAAACGGCGAAAGGAAAGGGGGCCTAACATATCTGACGGGCTTTCATTGGGCAGCATGGCCTCTTCGTAATACGCTTGAAAGATCTATCCATACATCAGCCCGTCTACCGGTTCCAAAGTGCATCACACTCACCCCCCACGCGTTAACATATCCAAACCTATTCACCACAAGAAAACACCAGCTCAGCCGCACGAAACGCAATCAAAACAAAACAAAAACACGAACGCCGCACACGTTGTCAAGCCAGTCCTGCACGCAGCGCACGACCCACAATCATTGTTATCAGTACTTGGTAAGCGCCAGACACAGTAGTCTACGCACGCAAGGATGACACTCCACGCTTTGAGACCCCCATCCGGTGGCTCGCCCGCATACTTGGCATATTTACCCGTGAGTTCTGTTGCACCTTTTTCCGGATCTTGACTGCTCAAAGTCTCGTTTTCATCGTGAAGAGTCCGCAACTCTGAGGGACGGTCGCTGGACGAGAAAGATCCCAGAGTCACAGAAAGAACATCTTTTCCAATTTCGTCGGCTGATTTTGCCTGGTGAAACCTATCCCCGTGGATGTGGGCCTGACTTTGACTTTGCAAAGGATCCATAGCATCTGTTAGGAGAATCCACAAACTGATACGGTGTATACAAATGACTGAGTGCACCAGGCGAAACGTACCAGTCACACAAAGACAGACGACAAGATGACGCAAAAAGCAACTCCTGGAACGTTGGAACAGGTAAATCCGATACGGAGGATCAGAAGACGAACAAACGGGTATGCGACTTGGTCGACGAGGCGTATGAGAGAATTGCTGAACGAAAGGATTCCGTGCGTGATTGGGGGCGTATCTCCCATACTTTATATCGAGTATGGCTTCATCCTTGAGCCGTGCGCGGGATAATAGTCATTCGGCTCCTTGTTGCCGGACAGGAAACACTCGATGAGGGGGGATGCTGACTGATCAGATCCCTGAAGCCTGACTTATAGAGTCGGTACGTGCCGTCAGGACAACTGAAAAGATGACGATAAAATGTTCAGGAGAAGGCTGCCATTACCTCCTTTCTCCTGATGCCAAGACGTAAAGCGGATAACATCGTCTCCCTCGATTGGCTGGGGGTCATAATTGGCCCATGTGGCCAAAAAGGACCTGGGTGGCGCACGGCTTGTCATAGTACATGTTTTTTTTTGGCGGAGACGGCGTATTGACCTCAGCCCGGTTCGTGTGCACAGCGACGACGACAACGTTCAAGGACGTAGGACAAGCAAGCCTCGAGCTTCACAAGAAGTCTTTAATACCGAACTTGACTTGGACGAGCATCCCGGAATTGGAGGTAAAGCACGTAGACAGACAAGCAGCCACTTGATCGTATGTAGGTCCCTGTAATTATGTAACCTTGCCAGACTCCTCTGATTCAGATGCTTGGGCGGTCCCATTCCACTGACCATTTTCAACAGTACTCGTTCAATCGAAACCAAAATTAAATTAAATTTCTGACCCTCCCTCGTTGACGCTTCATAACCCATGACACAGCTCCATTGTGGGTGCAACCTGCTTGCCATGGGTGGTCCTCATATCGGTACGCTCCAAATTACCTGTCATCCACTCATCATGCGTTCATATATCGCGCACACCACTCCTCACAGCCATGTGTGGGGGCGAAAATTCACCCTCCAAACAGTCGATGGCATCATTGAGCTGCCACTCCTTTGCCTCTACCGTAAGCTTAGGGGTCCCCGCGTTGGCAATGCGAATAGTGATGACTTGCGTTGACAAGATGGTTCGTCTCGATCATCGCGTCCAGGATCAAGGCCTTGTCGGAGTTTTCTGCTCATGACCAGCAGGTCAATCCGATACACACATGTGTGTGCATCATATCGGTTGTGTCGTCCACCGAATGATGGAACGTTGGCAATGCAAGACGCCGCTGTCTAATATGACACAGGGAGGTGCTTCGTATCTTCTTCCGCTCTCTAGTCACGCCGGTCTTAGGTTCATTTCGGCGTCGATTCTATCAGTAGGCGTCTTCTAAATTTCTACCAGTTGCTTTGACAGTTCATCTGGGATAGACCATATGGGAGCTGATGGTGATGAAGGGTGTGTCTCGTGTTTGTCTAGCGTGGGCTCGCCTCTCAGATATATTACTCACAGCCGCATGTCAACGACGGTGGGAGAACTGGCCTGGGATGCACCGGCGTGTCGTCGGGATTGGGTATAAATACGCGAGTGATCTACCTTAGTGCGGATCCAACCCGTGTCTCTGATCTGATACCCTGCCATCGAACATAGCACGCACAAAGAACCCACGACAAAAGGTCGTGCGCAGTAAGATGAACGTACCACCGGGAAGGGAGGCCTCGCGTAATCGATTCCGGTACCGTCGGTATGGCGTATACGACCTGACTTACGAAGACGCTACTTTGCCTTCGTTTATGTTGCGCATATACTCGCTGTTGGATGGATTTCGAGCGATCCACGAGAAGATACCCTACGTGAGGAGATACCTCGCCGATGCGATCAATCTCGCGCCGGCGGAATTCACTGCGTATATGGTGACCACCATTTGGCAAGGCATTTACTCAGCAACCAACCTTTACTGGCTGAGTATCCTGTTCGATGAGGTACGTCATCCTCGTCATGCATACAAGTGGTGTTTCATTTATCCCCCGTAGCTCGGGGATAGTTTAACAAACGGAGCGCTGTCCCCAGAGGTGTACCAGTCTCTCGCTACCTCCTGGGTTTCTTGCGCTATGATCAATGTCGCTGCTGGACGCGTACAGTGAGTATTTTTGAAGGAATATATGCGCGGTCCTTGACCCTACACTCAGTACTCGGTCGCGGGAAGTTTTAACCAAGCGGTTTAGAGCACACTTCATCCCTCAGCTGATACATGGTAAGCAATTTATTCCGTTATCGTGCCTCGCCAATGAGCCTTTCGCTTCCAGCGAGTCTAAAGGTCGATCTGCTCTCCATACAGGGTACGCCTTGTGCTTGCAGAATTCCGACAAACTAACGTGTCATTAGACCTGTACTCCATCGTTCCTGTCACTGGACGGTTCGCGTCCGAGTTTCCGGGCGGCCCTTTTCTGACGCAACTGAGTTGGTTCGTGCAATCCACCCTTGGTTTACTTTCTCAGGTGTTCGTATTACTATATGTCATCTCTTGTAAACGGAGTCCGGAACGGGAAGTGTTATCGTGTTTCTGTGTCGCGTGTGGACTCCTTCGGTGGCTGGTTCCGTTAAATGGCATCGGTTGCTCAGGTCTGTCCAATTGTACTCTGCTTCAATATTCATTCACAATTTCGGAACAGCATACATCTACTGGCCCAACAATTTGCATTTCCAGAGGATGAAAGTCCTTTTTGGCCTAGCCTTTTCGACTCAATACAGAGCCGACCTCATGCTGGACGGGATAGCAAGCTTTATCGAGACCGGTACTATGTGCGGTCTCTCTTTGCTTTTCTTCGTTGCTCAATTCCGCCCACAGAATATAAAAAATCTGCGGAGCGACTGGGGGATGTTGAAGTCATGGATCCTACTCCTTGGTGCACCGAACTCCTGCGAAATTGGCACTGGGATTTTTTGATGGATATTACTTTGGATCTCCCAATGGTGAGGCATATTTTATTCCTTCTCGGTTACCTAGCGAACTTTTTCAGGCCATATATGCATTGATACCCACAATTTATCTGTCTCCGTCGTCCATCGCGTCGATGGCGCTTCTGCAGCAAGCTACTAAATCTATTACGTTGAGCATAGGAGACTACACTGGAGATGCGCCGTCCTTGGTGGACATCTTCTCGCATGCCAAGCGGCTCTATGATGCCATCGACTACCAGAGCACGATGCCACAGGGCACAGAACGCTTCCCTCATTCGACCGGCAGGACCTATGATGGAGGAATGAAGATCTCCTTCAGGTAACGTCATCTTCTCCATAGGCGATTTGTCTATAACGCTCACGTACACGCCTTGGTATCATCAAGACGCGTTTCTTTACGATATCCAGGAAGCGATCACGACGCACTCCGTAATGTTTCCTTTGATATCCAGCCCGGCGAGCTCGTCCTGGTGGTGGGCACCAACGGAAGCGGAAAGTCGACCATGCTTCAACTGTTGGCGCGACTATTCGATCCTACCGCGGGCGAGATCCTCATCGACGACTTGCCTCTCGTACGCTATGACATGGACCAGCTCCGTGCCGCCATGGCGTTCCAGTCACAGTCTCCGGTCGTGTACCCTGTCACCATAAGGGAAAACATCGCATTTGGTCTCCCCCCTACATTCGCCGTTGAGCAGGTGCGCCTCGAGGAGGCGGCACGGATGGGAAATTGTTCCGAGTGGATAACGAAACTCAGCAATGGATATGACACGCAGCTTCAGCCTTCATTTGACATTAATCACGGATGGATGGACGGCACGTATGGATACCCGTCCGAAGCACTGAAAGAGGAGCTAGCTCGACACGATGGCCGTCTGGTGTCGATATCAGGTACGTGACCGGAATGTCATTTGGTTCGGAAAGAGAATCCGTGTTGAACCCACTCACAGATGGTGAGAAACAACGCCTCGCCAGGTAAGTCGAGACCCACCTACTCTGGCGCATATAGACACATAACAATGTGACGCAGCGCGCGCACGTTCATGCGCATAAACACCCGCACAACACGACTTGTTGTCGTCGACGAAGCGACGTCTTCGTTGGATCCCGTCGCTGAGCGTGATATCCTGTCGGAGTTCCGCAAAGTGCGAGCGGGGAAGACGATCCTCCTCGTCACGCACCGCTTTTATCACCTCGCCCATGAAGCCGACCGTATCCTGTACGCGTGTCTCCCCCTTCTATTTTTGCAAAACTCTCCTTACTTACCCGTACGTTCCTCTTCTTTTGCACGCTCGATTGGGAAACGTCTTTGCTGGCTCACTCACCCCAACGTTATCGTTATCCCTGGTCCCCTCATCTTTGCTAGATGTATGAAAGACGGGTGCGTCGTCGAAAGTGGCATCCATGCTGACCTCCTCCGCGTCAATGGGGACTACGCCGCCTTGTACCGCGCCCAGGCCGAGCGGACCGCTTAGGCTAACCCCTTTCCTCCTCCTCCTTCGCCCGTCTGTTCTTTCCTCCCATGGACGGACGCTTGCCTCTGCATCACGCATTATGCTGCTCCCCTTTTTCCCTTTCCCCCTTTTGTTGTTCCCTGTGCACTCCTTCCATTTCCTCCTCTTACTCTTATGTCAATGATCCTCCATGTACGTGACCCTATCGATACGCGTTGATCGCTATTCTACACGCACGCACACACACACACCCAATCAAGTCTGTATGTTATCTCGTGTTGTCAAGTCCCCTCCCCCTCCCCGTCACAACGCCGGATGTTCGACGTATTCAAACCCGCAGCATTAATTTTGGGGGGATTCCCCCCTCCTTCGATCCCTCCTCCCCCCCCTCCCCCCTTTCCCTCTTTATCACCGGCACACTCACTCTAAGATTAAGAAAAGATACCGATCGATCTGAGAAAAAGTCGTTCTGATTTCATTAGTAACATGACGTGCACATGGCGTTTAGTAGGCTCTCGACCCCCAACGACGACCACGCCTGCGGTAGATAACGTGGACATGTCAACATCATGTCAACGTGCACACGAGACGAAAGAATCAAAAAAAGAACACGTGTGTGTGTGAGAGAGAGAGAGTGTGTGTGTGTGTGTGTGCCAGTCCACCAGGATAGAACAAATTCGATATCATCATCATTGCATCGTTTGCCACGGCGAGCTAAATTCGTATATGGTAATGACCTACGGTTAGGGAGAGAGGACGAAGACATTCGAGTTACAGGGCATAAGGGAGGTATGAAGTATATCCATCCACAACAATGCAGTTAAAAAAAAGCACGTAAAGAATAGGAAAAAAAAAGAACACTTTCAAACATCGGGGCACGGCGTCGACGCCGGGTATACCATACCGCACGGCCAAGTCGTGATAGATCCGTAAATCCGCACATAAGTGAATCAGTCGAGCCCCCCCCTCCACCCAACCAAAAACTGACAGAGAAGAAAGAAAAAAACGAAACGAAACGAAACGAAAAAAAAAGAACTAGACTCGACGACGCACGGTTCAATCCAGGATCTCGAACCGCCCCCGTTTTCCTTCTCGTATCTCCCCCGCATCTTCGTCCAACCCCCGCTTCTCGCCCACGCCCACACCGACACCGACACCGACATCTAGACCCACCTCCATACCCTCGAATGTAGTAAATCCTTCGGGCACACCAACCCCCATTAGATTCTCGTTGCTCACGAGATCCTTGAGAATCGCTTGATACCGCTCGTCCGAGAGGCCCATCCCCGCCAACGGATTAATCCGTCCGTCGTCGTCATAACTCGGCATCGCCGATGAAGATGAAGCTGCAGCGCCTACCGTGAGCGCTTCGTTGACCCCCGCATCCGACAAGGGCGGTACGCCCACATGCGGCCTCGACACCTTGGACATTTGCTGAATCACTTTGAGATGCATCAGGTGTTTCTGAATCGAGATCAAGCGTCAGACATTAGTCCACCCGAGAACGGGCGATACCAACGCACCTCGAGCATGTCCAGCAGGCCCTCTTTCGTAAATGGTTTCGGAAGGATATCGTTCATCCCGGACGAATAATACGTCATGATCTCGCTTGGTTTCGAGTTGCTCGTCATCGAGATGATGGGCGTCATATGGTCAAATTGTCGTATCAATGAAGTGGCGGATATGCCATCCATTTTTGGCATCACAATGTCCTATCGGCGCAAAAGCCAACACGTCAGTACAGACGACACCGGAGAAAGTGCGTATCAAGACGTACCATCAACACCAAGTCGTACTTTTCCAAATTCATTTTGGTTACCGCGCCAACCCCATCCACAGCCACGTCGATCGCACACCCAAACACCTGCAAAAACTTGCTGCTCAGCCGTCGACTTACCGCATCGTCGTCCACGAGCAACACACGCGGCGGTACCGCCCACCCGGGAACGAACGTCGACCGACGCACGCGTAGCTTCCTATTGCTCCCCGTATCCGAGGACGAGGACGTTGAAGCGGAAGATGGTGAAGGGGATCCGCTCGATGGGTTTGTAGGCGTCGGCTGCACGACTTCCTCTGGGCCCGGACTCTCCTCCTTCTCATACCCCTCATCCTCTCCACCAACGGCGTCTCTCCCGCCCGCCGTCGACCCAGAGCTAGATCCAGCTGCACCCTCCTCCCCCGGAAACGTCCAGTTCCCATTCCCATCCTCGACGTTACTCCGGGGCAACAGATGCCCAAGTGTAAATACCTGCAATCCCTCATGCGCAGTCTGCGCAGGCGGTTCCCACACATCCGGCGGGAGTATAAACGGTTCGTCACCCGCCGACGTCCCAGGATCGTGCATCTGCAGATGCATCTGGGATATCCGCGACAGGGCATTTCGGCCCAAGTTGGCAGTGACGTCAGTCCCGTTCGACGACGGGGACCTCGCGGTCGTGTTTAAACGAAAGGACAACCCGCTCTCAGCGCGTCGAGACATCTCGTTCATCTGCGCGAGACTCGCACGCGCGATCGCACTCGGATCGGGGTGCTCGCCGAGCCCCAGGACACGCTGCGCTTCTTGCGCAGGTAAGAACTGTACCTGTGGATTCAAGCTTAGCAAAGTCTGACTGGTGCCCTGGCTCTGGCTCTGAGTGTGCCCTAGTGCTTGCAATAGCGAGGACGATGACGATGATGGGAGTGGTGGGGGTGGTGAATTTACCGGCGAGGGTTGCAGAAACGGACTCGGTTGCGGTTGCGAGTTGGCAAAGAGCGATGCTGCTGCGGACACCGCATTCCCAGTGCCCGTTGCGAAAAGGGACTGGGGAGGATGCGTGCTGGGGGTCATGCTGTGGGTGATGTTCGGGGGTGGAGGAGGCACAACGGGTGTTTTCGGTTGCGGCACCGAAGACGGGCCAGCAAGAGTAGATAGTCCAGCAGTAGTCGGGAGTGGCATACTATCCCTAGGTTTCGCTGATATGATAAGGCAAGGTTTAGTATACGCGCGCGATGGACCGCAAATAGAAATTCAAACGAGACAAGTGCGTCCGAGGCAGCTCAGTATAGGATACCGCGACCGATGACCACACTCCAACGTATGCACGCTCCAACGGAGTACCCACAACCATGCGGCATTACTGGACGAGTCAACGAACCAAGAGCAAACAACCCATACGACTACGCAGTGTCCGATACCTATGGTGCTCCGACCTCACCTGATAACCCGTCTCGCCCGCAGGCCACCAGACACAAAAGGCGAATGCTAGTGCGTCTGTCTGCCAGCATAAAGACAGGCCGACACTGGTGTGATGTAGGAACAACGCGACGTGTCCGTAAAGAAAAAAAAGGGGGGGAGGGAGGGAAGAAAAAGGAATTCAAAAGGGGATCGACTCACCCCCCTCCATCCCTAAAAAATACTGAATCAGCGCTTGCATCAAGCCATCTTGCTGAGCCATGTTCTTTTGAAAATTGACCATCTCGCCGAGGGCATCCCGATAACTCCGCTCAAGACCACGCATCCGCTCTTCTGACCTCCCTGCTTGTACTCGGAGGGCGTCGTTCTGCGCCTGGAGTGACACGACCTGCTGCTGTAATGCCGAGACGGTGTTTTGGAGACCAGTGGACATCGTCTGGAGCGCTGCTGACTGGGCGTGAAGGGAGGCGGTTTGGGACTGGAGGGTGGTCGTTTGGGATTGCAGCGCCGTGGTCTGGTTCTGGAGGGCATTCGTATGGGAAGCGAGGGTGGTTGTCTGAGCATGCAGGGACTCAACTTCGCCTGCGGTTACTGGGCCTGGGGAGCCAGCGGAGACAGAGCGGAGGGAGGACGAAGGGGCATTATTTGGGACGGATTTTCGAGTAGCGGGTACTTTGCGCTTGATGTTTTCGAGTGCGTCGCGTCTGTCGATGCGGAAGTCGGGGTGGCGAAATGTCCACGAGTGCTCGCCAAACTGGGTGTCGTCGGTGTTCTTTACCTGGAGACATGACAGACTCAGTATGCTATCTATCCTGGGAGAAATATTCCGAAAGGGTGCGCGGACCCCCCAAAAGGGGGAGGGGCCGAGGATCGCAGAGGAGACGCCACTTGAGCGCAAAAAAGAAGCGGGGGTTACACGACGTGTAGGATGTCATTTTACGAAAAGAGGAATTGGAGGGACAATTTCGGACATGATCGGCTCACCTTGTGGAAGTCGTACTTGTTGAGTTGACGCACGAAAGAAGCAAAGTTGGAATGCTTGAACAAGCGAGGGAGGATCGATTTGGTAAAGTCGTTCATGTCCTGAGCAACGAGGTCAGATATCAGGCATAGATCGCGATGGATGCACACCTTGACGACAAAGCAATCCCCGTTGGGTCCCCACGAGACGACATGGCCAAAAGACTGATCCTCGAGCATCCTGCACGATAGATCATGATGAGATTGAACCAGTCCATCCGACAAAGCACACCTACTTGTACAATTTCTTCACAAAGTCACACGTAGCAGGCATGTTATCGTCCACATCCTTGGACGGGGCCGGGGGCGGCGGCGCAGGCGGGGGAGGCTGTGGTGGGGGAAGCTGTTCCCGCTTCATCTGTCTGGACTCTGCGGGTCTCGGCCCGGGTTGGTTATAGGGATGGACGCTTTGCGAGTGATGCAACGAACTGGGCGTGGGGAGCGCATCATCGCGTGAATTGGAGGTGCGGTGCATCGCACCGGGCCACGGGAGAGACGTAGAGGGCGGCGGGGATGCATGGCGGTGGCCATATGGGGACACCCGGGCGGAGGGTGAGTTGAGTGGCGGCAGTGTATTCACGTTCGAGCGGGAAGCATTCACGGGCGGCAGGTGGAGCTGTGAAGGAGGAGGAAGATGCGACGAATGGAACAGCTGTTGGCGTACGGAGTAGGGCGGGCCCTGCGATGGTGGATCCATGCTAGACTATCTCCTCAATCTGCCGGTGTCCGTGGGGGTGTCGGGGCGGGGCAGGGTTGGGCTGGACGGGGCTGGAACAGAGGACGAGAAGGGATGTCGGGATCCAGAGGCTCCGTCGTATCTGGGCAAGGAGACAAACTGGCTGGCGCTGGCTGGGTCGACTTGCATCCGGGCACGAGTCTCGAGACAATTTATTAACCTTGTCGCCCAAACCCAGCTCAGCCCAAACACTCGTAAACCGTCCGTAGTTGGTTTTTTTAGTTATTTTTAATTTTTCTCCGGGGCCTGCACCTTACGAGCCTGCCTGCATTCGCACGTTCCTGATTTCAAGACGTTTCCAAGCGGGAAAAAAAAGGACGAGCACGGCGCACATCGACGGACAGACGAGCGTTGTCTATGATCGACGTCGTCGAGCGGAATCATTTTACTGACGGTCTGGACTCTGGCCTCAACATTACTGCATTTTTTCTTCTCTCGCACTGAACGACAAGACGGCGCCAGGAGAGATACACGTTATCCTGCTCCAGGCCACTCTGTATCCCCCCCGGCCCAGTCTAGACCTCTAATATGCCCGTTCATTGTACCGTCTGCCTGCGTTGTATTTATCGGACCCGCGCTTCTGCTCGCATCCCCACACTGCTGGTTATAGAAAGTCGGGTCCTCTGGCACGGCCATGTCAGATACTTCGCATTGCAATTTACATCTAGCGCTCTCCTCGGTGGCATTGCTGCAGGAATGACTGGGTGACAGCGCACTTGCCCCACCTGTTGGCGTTATTTGATTCCACAGGATAATCTGTGTCTAAAAAATGAGACAACGTTGCGTGTTACATACCTAGAGTCGTTTGGTGTGGCGGCCGTAATGGGTGGCTGTGTAGTGCGAGGTAGTCGTTCCGAGAGAACCCGAAGTGAGCCGCGTAAATTTCGTGTCGCGTTGTCTGTCTGTGCACACTCGTCTTCCTTCTCCCCAGCTGCAGTCATGGCTTCCCTCGCTCGCATGCGTCCCTCCATCGCACGTCGCATTGTCTGTATCTCTTTCCTTTCCTCCCCGTAGCAACCCTCATCTTTTTTTTTCTCTTTAGCCCACGTTCGCACGCACCATCACCACGTCGGCGGACACCACTTTGCTCCAGGACACCATCACCGACCACTCCCAACCGTTCACTGTCAAACTCCACGAAGACTCTTTCCGCACCTACAAATGCGACCCGCCATCCCTCCAAGTTCAAGTACAAAAGGACCAACTACTCAAAATGTACAAAGACATGCAGACCATGCGTCGCATGGAAATGGCCGCCGACACCCTTTACAAAGCCAAGCTCATCCGTGGTTTCTGCCATCTCGCCATCGGACAGGTAACTGCCCTTTACCCTCGCCTTGGCAGTTTGCTCATCGCCCGCAGGAAGCCGTCTCTGTCGGTCTCGAATATGGTATCACCTCAGAAGACCGCGTCATCACCGCTTATCGGTGTCATCCCTTTGCAGTCATGCGTGGGGGCACCATAAAAGGTGTCCTAGCTGAGCTCCTCGGTCGTCAGGCAGGCATGTCCCATGGAAAGGGCGGTTCCATGCACATCTTCACCCCTTCCTTCTTTGGTGGTAACGGTATTGTCGGTGCCCAAGTCCCCATCGGCGCTGGCCTCGCCTTTGCGCAAAAGTACCTCGACAACAAGACAGCCACGTTTGCCTTGTACGGTGATGGTGCGAGCAATCAGGGTCAAGTCTTTGAGGCATTCAACATGGTGCGTAAACTCGCTCGTAAGGGCATTGGAATGACAAACTGAACATGTATGCGCCGACAGGCAAAGCTGTGGGACCTCCCTTGCGTCTTTGTCTGCGAGAATAACAAGTACGGTATGGGTACCTCCGCCGAGCGTAGTTCCTCCAACACCGAGTACTTTACCCGTGGTGACAAGATCCCCGGTCTCCAGGTCTGTCCTCGTCATCCGCCCATAACATATAATTAACGCAATGACGCATACATAGGTCAACGGTATGGACATTATCGCATCCAAACATGCCGTCGAGTTTGCTCGCAACTGGGTGGTGGAAGGCAACGGCCCACTCCTAATGGAGTTCGTCACCTATCGCTACGGTGGTCACTCGTACGCATCCGTTCATTTCTTGCACGTTTGTGTGACATTGTTCACGCGACTCGGATCATAGGATGTCCGATCCTGGTACTACCTACCGCACGCGTGAGGAAGTTCAGCGGATGCGGAGCACCCAGGACCCGATCCGTGGATTACAACGGTACATCGAGGAATGGGGTCTTGCCACCGAGCAAGAGCTCAAGGTACGTTTTTCATTCATCTCACTTCATTCAAGCAGTGTTGAGAGGTCTCCGTTCTTTTTGCTTGTTTTTGTCGTTGTTATTATCATCTTCACACTGGCAGCAACTCGACAAGGAAGCCAAGGCAGTGGTCGACCAGGCCGTCGAAGAGGCTAAACAATCGCCCGAGCCCCTTCCCAAGGATCTCTGGACAGATATATATTACAAGAACACAGAACCGCCATCCATGCGTGGTCGGGAGCGGGAGGAGGTGTGTGTGGCTTCTCTTCTACAAGTCCGCTTACACAACGTCATACATGACAGGTTCACCATTATTAAGCATGATTCGGGGAGTGGCCGATTGGCAGTGTGTGCGTGGAGCGCGTGGGGAGGACCTAGAGTGATTGATGCATGTATGGTATATGCACACGGGACCTACGTTAGATACAAGGCGCTTTCGTTTCGGGTAGTACATGTTTTTACACAAATCCTCGACCGATTGCTCCTTTTTATTATGTATGGCATGGCGCGAGTGGAACGCAAATTACAAATGATGACGATGTGCACTCGCGCGAGGAAAGGAAAAGGTTAATCGTAATTCATTAGTCGGTGAACACATGGAGGATAGTACCCTGCGTGTACG
>JBBPUO010000126.1:0-18938 GCA_038094755.1 Caloboletus firmus | reverse complement strand
CACCGCTGGAGTGCATCGTAAACAAGTCGTCAGATCTCCGGGAATCGGAAGCGATACATACATACTAGGAGCTTGAAGATGAGTTTACTGCTACGAGGGAGCATCCTCGAGTTCTGTCGGGGGAACCGATACAGTCGACCCCGACATAGCGCGGCACATCAACGACCAATATGAAGCAACTTTCGAAGTTGGGCCTCATCGACAAGGCTAATCCCGGGCGCGCCCAAAGTCCATCAAAGTCTGAGAAGACGTGTTAGGCAACCTTTAAAGATCCGCTCGCCCCGGATCTTGGTACAGTTACTTACAGAAATAATAATATCGCTCTGGCAACCGTGCGCCAAGAAGCCAGTTACCAAGGAACGGCGTTCTGCGTGCACACAATGTCAGCTTCTATTCTCTTTCATGTGGGAGTTTTACGGTGCGATGTTTGGTGCCTGGCGTGCTCCTCGACATATATTTTGACTTGTATATATCTCTGCTTGCTGCGGACTGAGGTTGGTCAGGTTTGTGGTCTGCTGATCGTTGAGGCTACCAAGTCTTGCGTGAAACGTTCACGTCAGCCGGCATAGCCCCGCTCGTACATGACCAAGAGTTCAAAGTAAGGCACAGGCATGTTTCGGTTTCGTCCGGCCACGCAACGACGACGGTGCGAGGTAATCTCTTGCGAATACCTGCCGGGGCATGTTTCAGGATGTCCGACTCGGAAACGATCGGGGAGCTCAGGGAGTTCAAGCGGCAAGGCACTTGACGTTCTACGCACGTGCCTGAACGTTTGAACCCCGGTGGGGGTTTCTACTCGAGAATTGGCCGACATGCGACGCTGCCGTGTTTGCTTCACATTGACATACCTGGCAGTGCTGGTGCTGAAATTCTAGGTTGCTTGAATGTTATCGTCCAACGGTTGAAAGGTGACCGGAGGGGAGTCCGGACATGCATTGCGGCGTGAGCTTCATTTGGGGGCATCTTCAGAAACAAACAAAACGCAAAATCTAGTTGTTTATTGATGCAGCCCCGATTTTTTACAGCTCTGGCGGAGTTTAGATTGGACCAGAACGGGTACTTTAAAGTAGCCGGTGTAGTACTCAACCGTTCCTGACAAGACAGCCCAGCAGAATGGCCCAGCCAGCGACGATTCCAACTCATCAAGAAGTCCTTGTTAGCTGGCACCGAGACGTTAGCTGGGTTCTCGTCCCAGCGCCCGCTCATGGCTGAATTCCAGTGAGACCGCCACTTTCTACACACTGACACGGAAGAGGTGACGCTACATCGATAAGCAAAGCACTGCGATAAACAAAGAGCTGTATTGCTCGAAACTCGTTCGTCGTCAGTACAAAAAGGAGTATTGTCTAGTAAGACATGCACCATCGAAGTGCGATTACAAGGTGACGAATTACCATCTGCTCCACTACATTATATGACTATCCACACATACTACTGTCCAAAGGAAAAACAACGTCTTGGAAGAATGCTTAATAATCCCAAGTGCCCCGGTTGTTTGCAACGTCCAACAACGCAAGTCGGTTCCAGCAGATCGACATTCACCTCATGCGATGGTGATCGTCTGATTCAGTGTCTCCAAGTAAGGATAGAGACCAGCCTACACCCAATTGGATCCAAGTCAGCGCCTGCGTCCCACCCCAACTGTTACATGTGGACCAACTCACCCCAACGAGCGCGACATGCGCCACACCGACCAATGCGGTACCTGCCGAGAACGAAACAGGCACCTGCAGGGTGAAGTTCTGGTACGGGGGCAGGTATGTCTCGTGATATTGCGGGCTAAATGGTCCGTTGTACAAGATGGTGCCCATAAAGCTCGAAGGAGGTGTGCAAGGGCGGTTTGAACAAGACTGGAAGCCGATTACGACAGCAACTTCTTCAGAGCCCGTCAAGCTGTTCTGGGAGGCAAAGCAAAATGAATGACATGATTAGCGAGGCGTTCCGGATGGAGAAACAAAGAGGAAGATGCAGAGACTGGCGGGACCCACAGGACGTTGGACTTGGACGATGATGTTCTCCCCTGTGCTCACGGATTGGCCGTAGGTTGGCAATCCGATGACAGCATTCTGTGCAAAGGCGGCGGTGGCAAAGAGGAAGAGGACGAGCAAAGACTTGAACATGTCGGGTGACCAAGGCTAGGGAGAAAACAGAAGAGAGACGGGTACTTCTAAACGCACCACATTTTATACCCAAGGGGTCCAAGAGGAGCATAGCTATGGGCATTGTTGCCCGTGTTCGTGCTGACTGCGGGGCGGTTAGTCTAGAAGTACACAACACCGGCCAGTTTACGCAATGGAAAGGCACATTGTTTGTCAGCCGAGCACCACAATAATTTAATTAAGTAGAAGCAGGACATGAGGAATGTGCGCGGGCAGTGTGTGGGGGTTAGGCCAAGAATACTGCGAAAAAGCCTACTACACATGGATCGCATGATGTCGAAACAGAGGACCAGGGGATAGGGAATACAATGGAAGAACTTGTTCGAAGCCCGTCCTTGCGCACTGCCATGCACAGCCAGCAAAGCGCAGCTGGAACATTCTTCCTCATGTACTGTCGGCCGCAGCTGATGCACGTTGCATCATCGCCTTGGATGGCCTCGTCATCCGGCCTCTCTCCACCAAAGTCCAATTGAAATGGTCCACCTGCGAATAATACGATGTATCGACCTCGATTAGCAACGGCCCGGTGGTGCGCGTGTTGTTGGACAGATTCGCTCCAAGCAATCCAAACTTCAGATTCCGGTCGCTTCGACATGCATGGAGGGCTATAATACCCATGCATAAGGGAAACTTCGGTGGCAGTCATCTAAAGTCAGCAAAGTAACGCGGACAGTCACACCTGGGCACAAGTGCCGGATTTGACCTCTCTGCTCAGCACTGCTTCATAAGGCAATATGGCAGTATAATATAGACGGTGGAGACAGCTAGAGGTCAGGGTAATGCAACAAGGAGCGGCAATCCAGCAGAGTGAGTGTGAAGCTTTGAAGGCCCGGGCAGACCTGGCCATTGCATTGCTCTCCGTCTGACATGCAATTGGCCCGACCCACCAGTCACTGAGGGAATCCGACACTGAAAACTTGAAACCCAGTCACGGCATCATTTCACTGTGTTACAGACCATGATTTCAAGGCATGACAATGAGCTTTTTGATGATCTTGGTCATTTTGGCTTTTGAGTTCATCCAACCATGCAGGGCTTTGAAATAAAGCACAGAATAGCTTAGGTTGTGGAGATGGGTGAGGAGAGGATGTAATTGCAAATGTACCACACAAGTCAACATATAGCAGGGTGCTTATCCTTGCATCGCCAATCCAGCACGGAAGCAAACTAGACGCGGCTCACTGGCACGTGGAAGTTGGGGGGTTGGTGGGGCGGTCAAAACACACGTGGTACTCGATCCGATGTTGAATCCAAACCCAGGGCTGTTTGACCTCGTTTCCATAACACGACAGGCCCAAGCTCAAAAGTGAGATCGAACAAATCCCAACGCCCACGAACGATGGATATGTTTCAGATCATGCAGCCGTTTCAGGTGGTTCGCACAACGCCATTGGGTATCAGATAAATAAATAAATAACAATTGTACTTCGATCGAAGTCAGCAGGCAAAGTCAATCGCGGATTGCGCGCTCCTCTGTACCTCCTCAGTCACCTTCTCGCGACGCGCTCCCCTTCGTTAGTCGGTCGCCTCCTTACTATACGTTGTCTGCTGTTCCGTCATTTACACTCATGTCCGAAATTTCCAGACTCTAAACCCTTCATCCCTACTCTTGAACATCGAATACTTGACGACTGTCGCTTGTGATAGGATGCAGCTCTAATTCGCTATTATTTCCGGAACAAATAATCACCCAGCTAGGTATCCCTCGGACCGAGGAACGGTAAGTGCGATGTTACCTTAGTCTGGTTTCCCCTTGGCAGTTAGATCAATCAATCTCATGATTCCCATCAGATAATGCTGTGGAGCAGCAGCATACTTGAGATCTCGGACATTCGGACATGACTGCGTCGGCGTCAACATAAAGCCCTCGGATTCCGGCTCTCGTCCCTGACCTTAATCTACTCTTGCGGGGATGTCAACTTGGCTGCTTCCAAATGTCGTGCGGTGGATCGGCATGTCAAGTAAGGGACTCGGATGGGCGAAACATCATCGAAAAATGTGGCGCCACGACGCTTTCGCCCTCTCACGAATTAGTACAAGATATCATTTGATCAAACGTCGTGATGTGGAGTTGATGCGGCCTTGCCAATCACGACGATGCCCACGTATCCCCACGCTTGCCTCTCCGACGCCTAAGGACCTGATACGATACGCGCCTCTTGAGAGGATCACTTCAAGGTACTTGTGTGTCGCTACAAGCGCAAAGTTGCGTTCCTTCCTTGCTGTTCGGATCTCATCTCCCCTCAATTGCAAGGCCCGGCGACATGTCGACATAAGCAGTGGATTTCAATTAGCTTGAGAAGTGAAAGCAAGTGTCGATTTCGTCCACGTTTCGGATCCTACTGACTCGTGGCGATCGGACCGATCACGCTGGCGATGATTTTCCGTTTCCATCACTGGGAGTCCTCCCATTCTGCACTGACTACGGACACAATCCTGCCACCCGGCAGGTCATCCGAGTCGCATGCAGCAAAACGACGTCGAATGACAAATGCGGCATCTCCAAAAGTGATTGCATCACGTCAAGGAAGAAAAACAAATGTAGCGGCGCGTCTTCACCATCCTCAGCGAACGCTACCTTCGGGTTCCTGCACGTCTTATCGCGTCGGCGGAGGTTGCAGTCATATGTTGAGATGCAACGTTGGAGATTACTTGATGCCCAGCGACCTTGGCCGAAGTTCGGCGTCTGCATAATAGTTTATCAAGAAAACTCGGCTCGAAGGATGGCGCTATGACGACGACGGACGAGAAAACGTCAGCTGTCTAAACAGGCTCCACGATGATTATTTCATTGTTTACTTGCTTATTATACCACATTTTCACTCCACTCCACTCACATCGAATCCTCAAAAGCCGAGTTGGGGTGGATAGCTTTATTGATGTTTCATCAATATTAAAATGGAAGGACACGTTCTCCACTGAACGGGGTTACCTTGCGCAGTAATGCGATGGTGCTCACGTACGTGCCACGCTGCTTTACCTCTTTCGCTCAATGCCATCGTAAATACATAGGAGGAGCGTTCACGTCATGGGTTAAGTCGGCGTGGTATGGTTTTCCTCGTTGTCCGTGGATAACGTTGGTTGAGTGACACACTGGTCTAGTGTCTGGAGGGGAAGCAGGGCACAGTACAATGACCGCAAGTAAAGCTTGCTTTGCTAGGTTCAGAAACCAAACGGAAGATCAATGGGATCGATTTCTTGTCAACCAACCAGGGCATCTAGGCGTTGGTCGCGACCTGGGAGGACATATTCAGTCAACGGTTGCATCAACGTATGTTGTAACCAACCAGGACTCACACCGACGTCCACCCTTGCCAGTGGGACATTAGGTGGAGCCAACGTCGTCGTGTTTCCAAGCGGGGAAATGGCCCTGCCTTTTTTGACGTTCTGATTGACTTGTTGCCTAGCGGCGTCGTATAGGCCTCATATCAAAATATTGGCATGGGCGATGTTTGCTCGCTTCCGAAACTTTTCTGAGTTGGCTTTGGTACTCCCGGGGACGTTACCAGTGATGCGCTTGCCTCGGAAATGAATTTTATAACGTTCATGTAGGAGTGGTAATGAAGGGGTGCATAGCACATCGAGAAGCATCCTTGCTTGAGAAACAGCAACGCTTGGGCTGGTAAAACGTAGATTGAGCGAAAAAGAACGGGCGGCGACAAGTGCAGGATAACCCGTGAAAAAACAGACAACGGCATCTGGCAAACAATGGTTACTTCGAAACAAAAGGAGGTAGACTGGCCAGGCGCTGTTGTCGTTCCGACGGGAGGCACGGATGAGGAAAGTATGTCGCCTCCACTTCTCAGGGAGGTGATCTGGCTCGTGATTATTCGACTCTGGATGCAATGGCCAAAAACGCCTGATGTCGGGTGGAGAGACCTTCTCAGGCAGGCTTCCCATCATCCACGGCCGCCATACCTTGTTGATATTCCAGAACTTGTGACGGAAGCGAAATCAGAATGGATGTTTGCAGGTAAGCGAAAGGTGATATGTTGCGTCGCTATTTAGACGGGTACGGGGCAAAGGCGGAGATGCGTATGATGTCCATCGTCGTTACCGACGGAGGCGCTGGGAAGATCAAGTTGACTATCGTGGTCCAATGAGGGCGTACGGAAATAGTCTGGTGATCTCGGGCGAGCGAAAATAGTGGGTTGTGCCAAGGAAAGGGAACGAGGGCGAAGAAGGGCTCTACGGTGAGAAAGTGAATACAGACTGAAGATAGCATTATGAAAGGGGCGTTCTCGCAGCGAAGCCAAATGAAACGTGTCGCCGAGACAATGCAATGGAGAGTGGCGACACCGGACGGAACTAATGCGTTGGAGAGTACAAAAACCACGTACAAGGGGGTCAACAAGCTCGAATGCTCCGTGGTGGTACGGCAGCAAGTAGATAGAGAGGGCGAGGAGGACAGCAAGGGATGAAGGAGGTAACGGAAGCTATGATCGGGCGTGGCAACAAGAATCTGAATCGGGAGTTGTTACCAGCCGTCGCGACGTCGGCTAGATAAGGATGCAAAAAAATAAAATAATCAGAATAATGAAGAAAGTAAAATTAAATAAATAAAAAGTAACTCGGAGTTAACCGAGAAGATATTCGGGAAGGGGAGATCCGGTGGGTTATGTACCCGTTGTCTTCTGACCACGACCATCATCCCCTCCCAACTTCCTCCCCTCGCATGGTCCTTTGAGTGTGTCCTTCTCCCCTTTTCTTTTTCCCCCCCTCCCCGACAAAGCCTCGCCGCAACCAAGGATACCGCTTGTGGTACGTTCCCTCGAAAGCCTTCTCTTCCCCCCTCACCTTTTTTTCTAGATCTCGCGACCCTTGCCGGCTTCTACCCTCCCGCTCTCAACACCCTCTAGCCTCAAAGGACCAATCAGTAGTACGCTTGAGCTCGGCTCGCTGCTCTGATCCTCTGCGAATTCTTTCCCGCTATCGACCTCAACACCAAAAGGGCCTCCGCCGAACCTCATTCGCGTACCTTTTGTGTTTCGCCTCTGTAGAATTTTACCGTTTTTGTCCCTTAATCTCTGAATCAGCTTCCTTGCCCTTCACTGCTTGTCATCGTCTCTGTACTCTCTCACTGCTGTATATTCACATCCACCATGGCCATATCGCTTCCGATCGTCTCCGCTTCTGACCATCTGTCTCCATCTTCCGACGATGGTTCCGTATCCCCGCGCACCCCAGCTTCTCCCCCAAACATCCAGCCTATGGTTCTTCCTCAGCCATGCGAGTTGCAAAGCACCTCACAGCCTCAGTCACCGCCCTCCAACCCTGCCGCTACTCAGGCAAAGAGGAAACCCAGCCGTCGCGCCAACACTGCCGAGCGACGTGCTACCCACAATGCCGTTGAGAGGCAGCGTAGAGAAACCTTGAATGGTAGATTCCTGGCAAGTCTATTTCCGATCACGATTCGCTTTGGTCGATTAAATTGCGCTTTCAGGACCTTGCCGCATTGCTCCCAAATCTCTCTCAGATCCGCAGGCCGTCCAAGTCTGCTATCGTCAACTCTTCTATCGCCCACATCCATGCCTCTCGTCGTCACCGCCTCCTTGCCTCACGTGAATTGCGTTTACTCAAACTTGAGTCAGATGCGCTTCGCCGGGAACTAAACGAATGGCGTGATCGCGCAGGTCTTCCTCGTGTCGACGAGCCTGTCAGAGGGGAAGGCTTCACCATGGTGCTTAGCGGTGAAATCGAAGTTCTTGCTACCGCCATCGGGGAAGAGGAAGATGAAGGCCAGGGCCAATTCGATGGTTTTGAAGAAGGTGATGAAGAACTTTCTGCCCCCGTACCAATAATCATGGACGACGGCGAGGACGTCATGGCCGCTGACCCGCTCAAGAACAGCGGCGTTTTTGGACACAACATCACTGCAGGCAGTACGAATTCCGCTGACGTGAAGATGGCACGAATGATTCCTGGAGCTCAACCCACCTCGCACGGTGGTCCAACGATTGCTCAGATGCCACCATCTGTTTCCTTTGAGAACCCAGCAATGCCTGCCCTCTATGAACCCCAGGTTTCTCCACATTTCTCGGGCACTGCTCATATCGGACAACACGGTATTACCACACCTGAGGCCGACAAGGTCGCTGCCTGGACTGGGAACATGTACTCGGGATACAACACTCAATTCCAATTCCAAGCACAACGGTCTATGATGTCTCATCCGCATAGTACCCACGCTGTCACTCACTCGCCACCCCTCGCATCAGCCGCAGGTTTCACTGACTACGCTTACCTTGCCAACCTCAAGCGGCAGCAATTGTTGGCCCTTCAGCACCAGCACGGTGTGATGGCGTACCCGGTCGATGGCGATGATGCGTCTTCTGTCGGCTCGAGCCAGAGTGGGCGTGAGAGAAGCGGGAGTGCTTCTGCCGGAAGTGGGTTCGGTACTCCACCTCGTGGCACCCCCCCGTCGGGAGGCTACGAACTATCGAGCGCGATTTCCGATTTCACTCTGGCAAGAAGGGTTGGCACCGCTGGACTCCACATCAACACCGCTGTGTCTACCTCATGGAGTGGAAGAGGAGAGGATGGGATGAATGGGATGGTTATGAAACAAACCATGAACTCTCCGATGCATGTCATTCCCAACGGATATGGGATGGTGTTGTAAGGGGGGTCGTCGTACGTTCTAACTTTTTTTGCGCCCCTTCGTCGATGGTCTCGTTGTACATCTTACTAGCTCTTTGCCATTTCCGGCTTTTGCACTTTGGCGCGGGGTCTGCGGCCTCTACCCTCTTGTCTGGTGTCCGATGGTTCTCTGTGCGAGTGACTTTTTTTAGATCCGTCACAGTTCCCGCATTCTCTTTCCATGCTTCCCTGAGACTCCTAGGTTATCCCTATAGCAGTCGATGGTAACAAAATCCGCTCCCGCTCGTCGGACCCCCCTGGTCGTCGCTGTTTTCCGCCGTCCCCCTACCCCCTCTTAATCTAATTACGAGGTATTGTTGTACTACCACTCCTTTGTGTCCCTGTGCCTTTTATTTCTGTGTCCAGCTGGCTATATGCAAAAACACATGACCTTGTCGCTCCTTTTCCTGGTTTTCATACTCCACCCCTCTCTTAATTGTTGTGCGTGCGGACGGTCAATCGATATTGCTGTGATGACTTGGACTCGTCATCTCTCGATGGTCAGTTCCTGCCCATACCCAACAAAATTACTACAAGTAATATATCTCTAATAACAATAATAAATATTATATATATACTGCGTGATCGAACCGCGTGACTTGATTAAAATGTTGTTGAGGAAGTTTGAGCGGGTATGGCACGATGGACACTGGTCGTCTGATAATGAGAAGATCAGATGTATAGTGTCCTTGGAACAGATGGCTTGGACACTCGTCAGGAGGGGGGGTGAGAGGAGCGCGATGTGAGCGAACCGACATGGATGTTGAGCAAAGGATGGTCGCGGATGCATGGACTCACATGGAAGGGCTCAACGAAAAAAAGGTATGAGAGACTGTCCCAACGAGCGTGCTGGCACGGTATTGGTCGGACGGATCCTCGACGCAAGGACGCCCGGACGAGTAGGCGACGGGTAGACGTAGACTTGGATAGACTGATCGCGCCACGGCGATGGCACTTTGTCGGGAAACGATTTTCGGTGCTATTTTCTAGCCCCCTCCCCTTCCCTTCCGAGTCTTCGTGGATCATAGTTTCTCCCTGGTTGGACCCGTGGAAATAGATGCCTGTTTTTTTTTTCTTTTTCTGGTTCCCGTGTGTTCGCCCATCGGACTGCCGCTCACCCCCAAACTTGAAGGATGCTTCTTGCCTATGGGAAGTATTCGATGCTGTCTCGCCGTGGACGCACGAGAGCGGTTATGGACTACGTCTCTCTTTCGTTGCCAGCGGAGATGTCCCCGTAACGAGGGGGGACATGCATGTCTTATTTCCCAAGCACGCTTGGGAAGAAAAGGACATACGCGCTCCGCAGACACAGGCACACCTTGGGGACCCCCAAATGTCCCCACGTCATGTTCAGCAACTACACATTCAAGGAATGAAGTGGAGGAGGCACTAGAAAAGACAAAGAAAGAGGCATTTATTGCGTGCGTGCGTGCGGGAAAAGCTAGGGGTGCAAGCGGAAAAGAAGATGAGGTCAATATTGCGTGCGATGTGCGTCTATATTCGCTAGACGAGACTAATATAATCAGTTACGCGCGATGACTGCCCCTGGATGGTTTGTTCTATCCCCAGTTCCGGGGGAGTTGAGGAGACTGGGGGAAACGGGACCGATAACGGCGGAATGAAAGACGTCATCGACACGCACTGCAAAGGGCGAGAATCACGAAGAATCACAGTTCGCGGAGGGTTCGAAAGTATGATAGACCCAGCCAAGTAGGAATGCTTACATGTGGTGGTTTTGGTTGAGGGTTCGACTTGTGCGACTTGGACAGAAATGATTAATGATGGCTGTCTGTGTCTCTTCATTGTGAATCTGACTGCATACAGCCATGGTCGGCTGGCGGTGCGGTTCCGCCCCATCGACCCAAGGGTGTCCCAAAGGAGAAACGCATGTGTTTGTGATAATTCTTCCCCGAGCACTGTTAGCCGAACAAAAGATACCGGCGAGGACCAGAGTCACTTACCAAGTTGCTTTCCCCCAGCCTCTCCGACGGCCTGAATGAAACTTCGTTAACCCCTGATTTAGACATAACTATTCGGATCGCGAGGGTTATCAATGAGCTTGAGAACTTAAACAGGTAAGAAGGGGGCCAGTGCACGAGGGATGGCGCCATTGTCCTGCCACCGCTCCAAGATGTCGGTGTCAGGGTTACTGTATGGAGAAAGTGAGGGTAGGGAGTTTTCCACCCCATCTTTGATGTTCTGATTGTGCCGGCCCGTCACCCGACCCGGGTTACTTCGGATGCCAGGAGGGGAACATGCCTTTAATTAAGCTTGCTTTGGACGGTAGTACCTTGCCAGGTGTGTTGTGATGGATTGCCCCGGGCCCCTACACCTCAGCGAAATCTCGTGGCGTACTTTTTTTTTCTGTCTTGTCGCGGTCACAGTAAACCCGTCCCAGTCTGCAAGAAGTGGTCGAAAGCGGTCTCGAGCCTTTAAAAGAGCCTGTCTCGGGCGAGAATGGCAAGCGTTGGGATCGATGAAAGAGAGATAACATTTAAGTTTCGTGCAACCCCGGGCCGCCGCGATCTCTCGAGTATGTAGTAATAAGTCCTTACGGGTCACCCCGTTGCACTAGTGGCGATCGAGTCAGATGGTCATCCTGAGGCTACGACGACTGTCGACTGCTGTCCCGTATTAGCTTTATTGAAGAATTCTGCCCCACTACGAACATGGCCACAGAAACAGCTGGCACCCGAGTCCCCCTGCGCAGAATAGCAGTCCTCATCTCCGGTTCAGGTACATTCTCCCCCGCCGCATTCGGGTCCGAGTTCACGCATCACCATTCCATCCCCCTAACAGGCACGAACCTGCAAGCGCTCATCGACGCTTGCAACACCCCGCGCCTCCCGCACGCTCAGATCGTCCTCGTCTTCTCCAACCGCAAGGCTGCGTACGGGCTCACCCGCGCAGCCACAGCCGACCCACCGATCCCAACGGCCTACATAGGCCTCCAACCGTTCTTGCGTGCTAACCCGGGTGCGACGCGCGCAGAGTATGATCTGGAAGTTGCGAGGGAGGTGGTCAAGGTACGTCCGGATGTGGTGGTGCTCGCTGGTTGGATGCATATCGTCACCGAGGGGTTTTTGGAGGTGATGCGTGGCGTGCGAGCGTTGCCACTATCGTCTTCGTCGTCACCAGAATCAAATGGCGGTGAGGGTGCGGCTGCGGACGTGGACGAAAAGGGCGAGCTAGGCGCTTCCCGTGAGATCCCGGTGATCAACATCCACCCTGCGTTACCGGGCCAGTTTGACGGCGCGAACGCGATGGAGCGCGGGTTCGATGCGTTTCAGCGGGGAGAGGTGGACAAGCTCGGGGTGATGGTTCATCGTGTCATTACAGAGGTGGACCGTGGTGCGCCGATAATCGTCAGAGAGGTCGAGGTGCACAAGGGGGAGGACTTGAAGAACGACTACGAGCCAAGGATGCATCGGACAGAGTGGGAGATCATCGTCGAAGCGACCAAGTTGGTGTTGGACGAGGTCAGACCGGTCGGCGGTCACTAACGTACGTGGGCTGTTTTGGGCTAGGCAAGTAGGGGGTACCAGGTGCGTTTGATTACACTCATGTGCAAACGATTGTAAACTAATTCTGTGCTCTATACTATTTACCAGGCCCTTAAACTATTTCTGTAGTTACTATGGTGAAGAAGAAGGTAAAGTTACACGAAGATAAACACGGTTGATGTACTCTAGAACGGGAATCGCAATGGACCGGTATTACGCTCGCTGCTCGTTCGCGAAGGAAACGGATCGCTGCGTGAGGACAACGGGTCAGCAAACTGAACGACAATACTGCCCAAGGAGAGCAGCATACCTAAGGGATACATCACAAATGGATCCCAACGACCGTGGTGCACGACGGTGATGTGGTGGAGGTGCCAGTGCAGTGGGATAACAACTGAGAACCGGCGCACAGCAACTCTCCTCGGAACACGGTGCTTCGTCCTCGGGCCAAAATCTATCCACGATTTTTGTGCCTATAGAAGGCTGGCGAAAGGGAACGTAAGCGGACACGCGGTGAGGTCACGTTAACATCTCCTTCGCGTACTTGACGTCAAGACGACTCACCGTGATGTGTAGAGGCATCTCTGGCGACGAGTCGACGGTCACATCAGTCGTGGATATGGGATCCACCTTCTCCGACGCTGGAGTACAGTCGGTCGAGGTGGAGGCATCGGAAGAAGACGAGGAAGAACGGGCGAACGTTGTCGAATGGCGTTTCAAAGTGAGAGTGAAGGGGATGGAAGACCTCTTCTTGATCAAAGGGCGCATGGTGAGAGGGACCTTCACTAGCGGGAACGAGTTGATGCGTGCCTTTAAGTCGTGCTGAAAGATCACGAGGCCGGCGGGTGTGAAAAATGGGACAGGCAACGAAGGCATGTCTTTGTCAAGTGGTTTAAGAGAGGTGATGTGTGTGTCGTGTGGACGTACTCCCAGACGAGTCTTATAATCGAGGATGGTAGACCGAGCCATGCGGTGGTGGTCTTGCGCAGAAGGCGGAGGGTGAAAGAAGGGCAAGTGGTGACTTATTGTGCCACAGAAAAGGAGTGGGACCATGCATCCGGGAAACTACGAATGTGGAACTCAATGAACTGAGCACGGATCGTTATGGAATTTGTCTCCTAATTGTGTAGAGTCTAGGCAACTCGAAAAAAGGTGTGATGGCGACCGCAGCCCGGCGGCGCTGCAAGGTCTTGCTGCAATTTCCGAAGCAACGCGGCGACCACCGCTTCTGCTTCATGTACAGCATTCATGGAGGCTGTGCTGCAAGCGATCTAACCCAGATGAGAGATTTGGGAGTCCGGTGCGGCCGCTCGCCGGTGGGGACGGTTCGCTGCTAGGCACCCGGAAGGCCAGCCGTGTTTTCGAACCACCGGACGAGCGCCCCCACCTTGCTGACAACAACATCGCTTTGACCCAAGCGCAAATCAGGCCGAAGCCTATTGTCTTGATGTGTATAGGGCATTGTTCGATAGCAGATCACAGTGACAGGCTTATTATATGGAGATGCAGTCAATGTGATAGTACTACCCGCTTCCCATGAGGCCACGAGGTCTGTCAATGATCAATGAACGTGCATGAGAACATGTGATTTGGAGAGAAAACACGTGATTAAAATGACGTACTCTCAAAATAGATAATGTCGCCCCGTTTGAGCTCTGGAGAGGGTCCAAAGCCACCCCAGGCGTCCGCGGTATCCCTCCAAGCTGTCAATTTACACACTGAGCCTTGGTCGTCGCCAAGGACAAGTTTCAGAATAGAAACCTCCTGGCCTGCGTCGGGGCCCCTCTTGACTCGGACGGTATCGGGCCCTTGAACCTCGAGCGCAGCGAGAAGCACGTTAACTTTACGAGATCCCCTACCCGATTTAGCGGCAGTGTAGAGGGAGGACAGAGGTGTGACTTTGTGCAAGCTGAATTGGAAGTTTGGAAAACGAGCGATAGAGGAGGCGTCGGAATACTCGACGGAGGAACCTGTTTCTTGTGTCTCATAGGTTCCGCGGGGGAGGGAACAGGAGGGTCGAAGGAAGGAAGGGGCACCGGTGGTGTTTCCAGCGGGAGTAGGGGGCCAAGCGACGAATGTCGTCCCATCTGCGCATCACGGTTCTGTTCACGGGTCCTCGGAGGCCGGTGAGAGGGACATACCAGGAAGGTTGGCATCCTCATCACCTTGCTGGGATGCGAAGACAAGATCTGGTGCTGGTTCTGACTGTTGTGCCGAGATGGAGTCGAAGATGACGTTCTGGTAGAGAAGGGAAATGCGGCGGCTGGCTGCATCGAGGGTCGCAGGTGGGTAGGAGAAGGACTGCGAATGGGATGTGGTCGAGGAAGGTTCTTGGACGGTTTGCCAGATGTAGCCATTCGGATCCGCGTCGACGTCCGCGACGGACGGGGCACCGAGAAATACACGAAAGTGAACCATCCGAGCACTTGACGGCGTGAGTTTTCGCTCCGGATGAATGAATGAAAGGTTTGGGGCTTAGCTGCTAACTACGCTTAAATGATGATTAGAGTTGACAGTCTCGAATTATCCAATATCACGATCACGTGACTTATGCCTCCCCACACGCGTGACATGTTCGAGAGAGGACGAGACGCGAATTTCCATCCTGTCCAGCTCTCTAACACACACTTACTCTAGCACAGCGCTAGCGGTGCGTCTCCTTACGTTACCCCCCATCATGTCCACGTTCCTCGAGCTGTACGAACCCCTCGACATCATAGGCAATGGCTCGTTTGGTATCATCCGAAAAGTGCGAAGAAAGTCGGATGGCTTGGTCGGTCCACCCTTCTGCCACCGGCTTTTTACTTTGCCTCACCAGGTGACCACTCTAGATATTTGCACGAAAAGAACTCAACTTTGAGCGCATGAGCGACCGTGACAGGAAGCAAATTGTCGCCGAAGTGTATGTCTGCATGCTTTATTCAATCCCCTCCCCTTATCTCTTCACCGTAGAAATATCCTCAAAGACCTAGACCACGAACACATCGTACGATATCACGACCGATACGTTGACAGGGATGCTGGCATCCTCTACATCATCATGGAGTACTGCGGTGGTGGCGACCTCTCCGGCATCATCAAACAAGCACAAAAACACAATAGACCCGTTCCCGAAGATACTATCTGGAGCTATTTCATGCAGATATTACTGGCCTTGCAACACTGTCATCATCCACCAAATCATAGCCAAGATTTAGACGGCAAGGAAAGACGACCGCAGATTTTGCACCGTGACCTGAAACCAGATAATGGTATGTGTCTCGCCAGGTCTTGTGATTTCGTCCATACCTTCTCGTCCCGTTTATACTTTCTTTGTCTCCAGTTTTCCTTGACGAAAACAACTCCGTCAGACTCGGTGACTTCGGTTTGTCAAAAGCACTCCCGCAGGCGAGCTTCGCCAATACGTATGTCGGGGTACGTGCAATGATCTCGTTTGCCCTGTTCAACCTCAACACAACCCTGGCCGTGTTAGACGCCATATTACATGTCCCCGGAACTGATGCAAGAAAAAGCTTACGACTCAAAATCGGATATCTGGTCCCTCGGATGCCTTATATTTGAACTTTGCGCCCTCAAGCCCCCATTTCACGAGGCAAAGACTCACTCCGAGCTAAGCATATTTATAAGGTGAGTTTATTTAGATGCGTCCCCTCGGTTCGTACCAACAAGGTATTAGGAACGGGCGCATACCACCGTTACCGAGAGGTTACAGCCAGACACTGTCAAGCGTCATCAAAGCGATGCTGAATCTGAACGTGAGTCGAATCTCTTCTTCATCATGTTTTGATTCACCTCCATCGACTGACGTCGTGTGGCTGTGCTAGCCGGCAATGAGACCTTCGGCCGCACAACTTCTCCAATATGAACGGCTAGCGCTCGTCACCAAAGTCGTCGAGGCAGAGAAGATGTTCGTCTTACCTGCTCCCTCTTGTATTCTATACTAAAACCGCTGAATGCATGTAGGCTCTCGACAGTGAAAACGCACAAGTCCGTCGTTATCGCAAAGGAACGCGAAATTTCAGCACGGGAAACTGCGCTGGCCGATCGAGAAGCAAAGTTCGCTGCAGTGGTGGTGGAGAAAGATGCAGAGATTCTCCGTTTGCATAATCTTGTCTCAAAAGCTCAATCTCAGCTGGACGCACGGATACGGGAGGCAGTAGGCAGGCGCGAGGAAGAATTACGGGTGGCTGTGAGGAAGCGCGAGGAGGAGGTTGCCGCCGCGATGGCAAGACGTGAGGAGGAAATTCTGGGCGCGGTGCGGCAACGTGAGCGAGAGATATTCGATGCATGGCGTGCGCGGGAGGAGCAGATTAAAGCGGAGGCGGAGGCAATGATTGCGGAGAAGATGCAGTGGATAGCTGCGAAGGAGGCCGATCTGGAGGTGCAACAGAGCAGACTCGGCGAGTCGCAGAAGGATTTGGAGGCAAAGCTGGCGACGCTGTCTTCTCAGGAGGGCAAGGGACGGAAGGAGAAGACACCCCTCGAAGAGGTCAAAAATCTGCTTGCGCCGCTCGCCGAGATGACTGAACAACGTCATGCATGCGAAAAACATACTACGAGCAACTACTCAAACTTGGCGACACCCGTCAGCCGTAACGTCACGAGACCCACACAAGACTGTATGCCCTCCGCCATGAAAGGTGTGATCCTCACGCAGACCGGTCGACCACTCGCGACACCTACCCCCGCGGAACTCGCGAACCTCTTCGTGAACTCGCCCAAAGTCGGGCTCGACTTCGCAAAAATATTCGATTTCGAATCGGAGGCAGAGGACGACGATAGTGAGTCAGAAGAAGAAGTGATGCCACCTTCGCCTACGGTTCGAGAACGGCCGCTCTCAGAGCTATCGAGTCATTCTTCTGGGTCGACGGGCGAGTCAACCTCGGGATCTGCGCCTTCTGCGCCTCCTACGCGGCTTCGCAAACCATCCGTCCAGGGTTCGGTGCAAAGGCCATCCGTGCGCAAAGCAAGCACTATCCCCGCTTCCGCCTCGGACCCCACGGGGCTCACTTCTTCCTCTGGCATACGCGCGTCCAAGTCGACCAAGGTGAAATCGGGAGGGGACGAGGCCACCGCATCGTCGGAGAAACGTTCAATTCCTGTCGGCCCTGCCCAGTACAACCTCTCAGACGAAGAGAACCTCCCGAGCCCATTCCTCCGACGGGGAGAGCGCGAACGACCGGCGATTTCCGGTAGTGGGACGTTCAAGTCGAAACGACCGAGTACGGGGAACTTGTTGAGGGCCGTCGCGGCTGCGAATTCCGCGGCAGTAGCTGCGGGGGTGAAACCTGGGAACAACGCCTCCAAGGCGCTGGGGTCCAAGATGTCATTGCCCTCTCTTGGGGGTACGAGATCATCACTGACGAGTGCGAGGAAGGCATCCGAAGATGCAAGAAAGGTGTTGTCACGATCATGACACGAAACGCGTTTTTTTTTTTTCCCTCGGGCTTTTCTTTAAAAATGTTACGAACATTGATCCACTGCAATAATTGATGTTCACGAGCGCATGTTGTCATTATTTATCATCTATGTGTTGTGTAGGAAATGTAGATACTACGTAGTCAATTCAGTACAAACCCTCAGAGTGTCGGTCAAAGACCGCACGGCCTGCTGGCGATATGTATCGCAGTGTCTAACTTATCTGCTTCCCACGGCTCGAGACTAGGCTCTAATATTATGTAAGTGTGGAATCATTGGTGGCCTAATTAGGTGATGTAATGTACCTGGCAGCATGCAGGCAGTGGAGCCAGGCAGGGGGGGATCACTGGTTAGGTAGATGAGGTATGTAGCTGAAAATAGGTTCCCAGTGGACTACACAAGGGAGGTCTTTTGGTGGTAATACCTCATTAGTTTTCAGACTACTGGTATTTATACTATTGAAGCCAGGGGTGAGAAACATCTCAGAAGACTCTCTCATGGGAGAGTTCCCATGTATTATTATTAATGTTTCCCACCCTTGTTACTAATCAAGACAAGTGTGAGAATATAAAATAAACAATATGCATGAATTGATTTTCTAATTCCCAGGGTATGTGTAATCAAGGCACAATCCAGGGACGGGGTTTATATGATTTCCCATGTTAATTAAAGTTATGTTACTTAAGTATGTGACCTAAGTCCAATGTCTCTGGAGAGAAGCATATGTATCGTAAGATACATGGGTATATTTTCATAGTTAGTCACTACTCACAGCATTGTCAGGGTAATCATATCAAACTTTATAGGGCATATTGCTCAATAGTTGACTAAGGTCGACATTTATTTTGACACAAAAATTATATGACTGGAATGCCCCCATCAAGGGGATTCTAGCCATCTAATTTTCATCAAAATTGGCGGTGCCGTTGTGAAGATATGAGCCTTACAATTTTCATGATGCCGACTCTCCCAGTTTCCTAATATGGGTGGTGATCTTAGGGTTAGGGGGCCGAGTTAGGTTAGGCGACCGAGCAAGCGAGCGAAGCGAGCTTGCGAGGGAGTTAAAAGTCGGGGATGGGTGCCAGATAGGTTATAGGCGTTGGGCCGTCCTGGTACCAACACCACCTATTTCGTCCGGAGACTCATCAGACCTCTGGCTGAGAAGAAAAGAATCGTGCTAAATCCTACCTGTTTATATAGGCATGGATCATGCGCACGG
>JBBPUO010000125.1:13260-29890 GCA_038094755.1 Caloboletus firmus | reverse complement strand
TCTTCGAATACACATTTAAAGGTTGTTCCGTGTGTATGTCATGAAAACGGAACTTCGGAAACCCGAATCAACTTCACCGCTCCTCGGAAATGCACCACACTAATTCTAGCCCGAGTGTTGACTTCGAGTGTAGGAAGGTGTAGGAAGGCGTCGAGCTTCCTCTTCCATCCTGACAACTCACAATGCTCCGCCCCCCAGCCGGAGTGTCAACGGTGCGATGCTGGTAAATGAGACACCCAATTGTGATATATCCTCTCTCCCTTTGTGTAGTCGTGCGAAGTGGAAGCAGGCTCTAGATGCTTCAACGAACCTGCGTTTTCAATAGGGTTCCTGCGTTTCGTATGGCTATTCCAGTTTCTGCTTCCAACAGGGAGTTGCTTTGCTACCCTGGGCCTCCCGCGCATCGCTTAAGCAATGAAATAGAAATATATCAGGTGCGACACCAAAGTAGCATCCATTTGAGCGAGTTTCACGGAAGGTAGAGCGACGTGGGACTCGGTCATGTCCGTCGGGTTGCACGGACTTAAGTGTCGGGCGACCAACCGTGTGTTCCAGGAGAAAGCCCTCCCCCAATGAGTTCTCGACCGCTCGAGCAACTTGCGTACGTCTCTGGCTATGGTGTCGCCGCCGCCCTTATCGTTGTCGCAAAGTTGTCGCAGCCTTCCAAGGTGAGTGTAGTTACCGGCAACACTTGTTCTCCCCAGTTCGGACTGGTTTCCCTAGCTTGACGCCATACCTACGGTTGGGCCGAGCACTTGGCTTGGTTCATGTTGGGCTGGTTTAAGGTATCTGGCCAATGCGATGGACGTTGTACAAGAGGGGTACGAGAAGGCAAGTCTGGTGCTTCGCACATTTCGCCCACACCCACTCACTATTTCAGCACAAGTCAGCGCCTTTCAAGGTTGCAGAACTCTTCCGCTGGATCGTCGTTCTCGGAAGCCGCAAGCATGTGGAAGAAGTACGGAGAGCTCCTGATGATGTGCTCTCCCTTAGTGAAGCCATAAATGATGCGAGGAACTATTTTCTTCTAATAAGACTAACTTTACTGAATATCACTGACAGCAAATTCACGTTGAGTACACGATGGGACCCCAAATTCTCTATAACCCTTACCATATCCCGATTATACTCTCACAACTGACTCGCAGTCTTGGAGCCTTGTATCCAGAAATCAGGAACGAGATCACTACGACCTTTGATGACGTGCTAGATCTTAGGGATAACGGTGAGCATATCGCTCTGATTAGCGCGCGCTATCCATCAATGTCTGGAACAACCAGAGTGGAAGAGTGTGCCGGCACTCGACAGCGTGCAAAAGGTAGCCTGCAGAACGAGCAACAGAGTGTTTGTCGGACTCCCATTGTGTGAGCCTTCCCCTCCCCTCCCTTTCGTTCTTACCTCAATTACTCTAGGCCGTGATCCTGGCTGGATAGATCTCAGCATTCACTATACCCTCGATGTCCTCAAAGGAGGGGCTATTATCGGACTGTTCCCCGACCTGTTGAAACCGTAAGTTGCCTGCAGTCACCTGTGGGGGCCTAGCTTTGAATGTAGGGCCAGTATGGCTACCCGGTTCTTTACGAATATTCATGGAAGCCATCAGCGTGGAAGGAAGCTTCTTGGTCCAATAATCGAGGAGCGACACAAGCTCCTAAAGGAGTACGGGAATGAGTGGGCTGACAAACCTGTTGGTCAACCTCGTTCTCAGACGAAATTGGCACTCACTACCAGTTTTTTTGACAGAATGACTTTCTATCATGGTTGATGGAAGACGTAGGGGGTCCAGAGCTGTCAGTAAAGTCCTTGACAACTCATATATTGGCGATCAACTTCGCAGCTATCCACGTGGGTCCCGATGCCGTCTTGTCGCATGCTTATGACTCAGATCTTATGATTCTGCGGTTAGACAACTTCCCAGGTATGCTTTGGATTCATGTTTTAGCCTAACATTGATCGACACCACGTCACAGAGCTTCACTCATGTACTCTTCTACCTCGCAGCGAACCCTCAATATGTTCGGCCTCTACGTGAGGAAGTTGAAAGCGTTGTTGAAAAGGAGGGGTGGTCGAAAGCTGCACTGGGAAAGATGCGAAAAGTAGATAGCTTCATCAAGGAGTGCCAACGTCTCGAAGGCATCTCCAGCGGTACTTGTTTCCGCATCCATTCGATCCCTTAGCTGACTCGATTATTCAACCATTTAGTGGGCCTTCCGCGCAAGGCATTGAAAGACTTCAGGTTCTCGGATGGTACATTTGTACCAAAAGGCACCGTGATCTTTGCGGCCGTTCGATCTATACACCGCGATGAAGCCTTCTACGAAAACGCCAACACATTTGAGCCCTTCCGATTTGCCGACTTGCGCGAAGAGGACGGGGAAGGTGTGAGACATCAGCTTGTCTCGACGACGGCCGAATATTTGGCCTTTGGACATGGTCGACATGCGTGGTATGGTCTTTCTTCTTTGCATTTCCCGATGACTATGAGAATTTTCTGATTGTGTGTCAGCCCGGGACGTTTCTTTGCTGCAACCGAGATAAAGTCCATGCTAGCCCATGTCGTGGTGACATATGATGTTAAGTTTGCAGATAACGCGACACGTCCGCGATCGCTGCGTTATGCGGCGGTGGAGATTCCTGATCCGAGTGCCAGAGTCATGTTCAGAAGGAGGGCTGATTGAATGATTTCCTTACGCGTGTGTTACTTGCTCCAATTCTTGTATTGGATTTTCTTTTTTTCCTTTATTTTTTTACAAGAGGGATTGGATGAAAGATAAGGTTGTTGCCCAGGATCTGTGAATCTACACATGTTGTTTTTCGGGTCTAGGAATAGTATTATTGAGATGCCTCCACCAATGTGCCTGTGTAATCTGCGTGTAGCTTACAGGGCCGTGGCGTGCTAGACGGTAGAAGTGTGACACTGTTAATAGCTGTGGTAGCTGTTCCAAAAGGGTGACTTGCTTTGATCGCGGTGGCTATAGTCAATTTACAATAAATAATAGCTCACCTTAGTTGTCATGCATGATTAGGCAACAGACTGAAAGGACCGGTCGCGAAAAGACATCTAAATATGCAGATACGAACACTACAAACACAAAGGAAGAAGTACAAGTAGCAAGAGCACGCTCGGACCACAGCCAGGCACCAGCGCGGATCGAAACAAAGTGTGCATAGACAACGGTGGAACAATCGAGTTTAGATAAGTGGATTATCTGGCAGTTGAATGCGTAATCATCGTAACAAAAGGGAAAACATATGAAGTACTGCACCGGGAACAAGGATAGCCGTTGAAGGCCGGCGAGGCTGCGCACGCACTTGTACATTCAACATCGCCCATGCTACAATTCGACACGAGATGTTCTAAATCCTCCTTCTGAACATGACCTTGGCATTCGGGTCGGCTGTGGCCGCTGTACCAAAGTGGACACTCTTTGGAATGGTCGTGCTCTCCTCCAACTTCACATCGTACGAAAGGACGATATGTGCCAACATAGCTTTCATCTCGTGAGCAACAAGGAATCGACCAGGGCTAACCGCCAACTCCGCATGAGGAAATGTTCAAGGGGAACAGGAAGCGACGACATACCATGCACTTCTACCATGTCCGAACGCCAGGTACTCCAGGCTAGTCGAAGCGAACTGATGTTTCGTGCTTTCTCCTGCCTCTTCGCGCATTCTAGCGAATCGGAACGGATCGAATAGGGTCGCATTTTCGTAAAGTTCCTCATCGAGGTGAATACACATAGCTGCTGCGGAGATTAATGTCCCTTTCGGGATAACCATTCCATCAGAGAACGTATAGTCCTTCATCGTCTTGCGCGCAAGACCCTCTGGTTGTCTGTGATCAGTATTTTACTAGCGCGGATACGAGTTAACGTTAACTTGCCCGATCCCATTCCTTTCAAACGCTGGCTCTCCTTCAAGAAACTATCGATCTGGTGCATCTTGTCCAAAGCTGCCTTCGACCACCCTTCCCGGGAAACGATAGTTTCTACCTCTTCGCGAAGGGGTTGTATGTATTGAGGGTTAGCCGCAAGGTGGAAAAGTGCTTGGGTGAAGCTCTAAATTTGTTTATAAGACCTTGACTCGGACGCATGGCGTCGGACGTACCTGAGAAGTTGACTACAACAAAATTGAACCAGGCGTTAATCACCACTCCGAGAACAATCGGTACGTACATGAACAGAAGCAAAGTTGGAGGTCAATACGCGAGTTGTCAATAGTCTCGCTGTGCGCTCTTTACCTTCTGCCGCGTCCATCAACCACGAAAGAAGGTCGTTCTACCAAACTAGTGGTGAGTCCTGCTACAGTAGGAGATAAAGTCAACGAACAGGCTTGTAAACCCACTCATTCCCGTACTTTTTGAGAGATCTCTGCCGTTCCTCGATGATCGGGACAAGAAATTCCATACTGCGCTCGATGGATCGAGTAGCGTCCTTGATGAAAAGGGCCATCAAACTGTCAAGGATTCAGTATGAATGTTGGGGCAGAAAGCTGAGAAGAACTTGCGGTGCCAAAAATGCAGGGAAGCGCTGCAGAAAAAGTCCTCCCTTAATGATATCGGGACCGTTTCGGATGTTGAATTCCATCCAATCAGGGTTACGACCTAGGTGGAGCGAACTGAGAAACGAAGGGGGATTTGATTGAGGAGCCTGCGTACACAAAGGAAGACCGACGAATACTCTGTTGCTCGCCCGGAGAGTAACCTTTTGAATCGTGTTCAAGGCCGGCACGCTCTTCCACTCTGCATAGCTCCACGTTTAGTAATTAATGGATACTGATCCAGCATCTCCCCACCATCGCGTTTCAGATCCAGGATCTCGTCAAATGCGGTTACAATTTCGTCTCTGATTGCAGAGGACAAGGCTCCGAGGTTGCGCGTTAGCTGTGAACGAATGACCGGAACATGGTAAGGGTTGACGTGAACTTCTTTGCCCAAGAAGTAATCGGCATAAATTCGCTGATCAGAAACATTGTCATAATCTTTATATTTTACAAAAAAAGAAAAATCGCCACCTACATCTCTCATGGCTTCGCGAAAAGAAAACTGGTCTTCCGTGGCCGTTCGCAGTTCTTCCATATGTTCGCGACTGCTTACGATGACCAGCCAGCGGTACCGATTGGCAACCTTGAATGCTCTGTGTTTGTACTAGAGTACCGTCAAACGAGACCTCCGGAAATGTGACACAACAACCTTGCCTTTGCGTAGCCTTCTCGAACGACGTCTACACCGTTCGTTTTAAACTTATAACCAGCCCACCATGACCCGAGCCAACTACTCGACCCCGCGGTTGGAAGCTTATCGAGCTAGTGCAAGATTAGGAGACAGGGCATCAAGTTGTGAGCTCACGCACCTGCGACCGGTGGAACACCTTCGCTGCAACAAAAATGGCAACGACGATGCTTGCGATGGAATAGGAGATGGTTGCAGTGTCCATGGGTAGGTCTGGTCCAGGGAAGCAATCGAAAGACGGTGGGGTCGAATGCTGCTCGCGTCCGGTTCTATGGGCACATATAGCCCCACCCCGATGGGAAGCGAAGCACGCCGTTGGGACACTCTTTCCCCGCCAAAAAATGGGGTTCTCCCACAATTAATGTGGCATGATAATTACAATATGCTATCGATGACGTTTGACCCAGCCACCTGAGAGACAGTATCATGATTTGTACCATGGAAGTCGACCTCACCGACGGCTAGACGTTGTTCATAAACCGACATCTAACCACTTTTATGTTCAAACAACGATTTGATGTGCGGTCGGCGGTGGATATTTGACTACTCGGAACTTATTCGACGGGGAAAGAGTGCGCTTCGATAGGGAAGGTGGTCAGTGGATAATATGTATTATCATTCCGGCCCGACCTAGATCATGGTAGTAGGCAATATACCCATACACGGGAAATAGAGCAGTAGGCTCAGTTAGCTGACAATGTTACAATTATCAAAGAGTGAATACCACGTACCGATAGCTTAGTTGAAACAGTGGTTGCTTCTTCCTACATGTCCGTAAGCATATCAGTCACGTGCACAGAATATCTCGTACTATCATATGGCGCCAAATGCACAATTTCAACCATTTCTTGAATAACTACTCAATTACTCAATTAAATTTATTCGGACCTGAAACAGCTTTTACCTTAGTATCTTAGCTACAAGCTCACACTATGAAAACTATGAAAAGTGGTGTTTTGAAGTTACCCGAGCAGAATCAATATGGCGGGGTCTGTGGCTGAAGCGGAGGGCGAATCCAGGTGTGACACCCCTGTCCGCTCCGCTTATCACGCTCAGGGAATCGTCCATATTGAATAGCATCGCAGCTATTCCCTGAACGATTAGTGTTTCCCACCGTTGGCCACGGCAGACTTCCAATTAGATATCATGGTTTACTCAAAGGATTCCATCATCAAGAATAGCTTTTTTAAGTGGGCAAGCCTTCATTCGAATCAGACCAGTTGAACAGCCTGAAATCACATCTATTGTGTGGCACAGCACCTGACGATTTGAATCACACTAGTGCTCATTGAGTCAACAAGAGTACAATCTATCTCAGTCAAGACAGTGGTAATGGCAAGAGAGACATTCTAGCCTAATGTATGTAAACTCAGTGCCTTAGCAACCTTGTCTGTCCAATCTTTCATGAAAAAGAAAAAGAAGGTGCAAGAATTGGGGGGAATGTGACACACGGACGAAGGAATCCTTCAGCCAGCCCTCCTTCTGAACATGACCTTGGCATGTGGATCAGCAGTCGCTAACACCCCATTATCCGCCAACTTGACATCATATGTCACCACGACATGGGCCAGCATGGACTTTATTTCGGTTGCAGCAAAGAAACGTCCCGGGCTGACAGACAATCAGTAATTCCTTATGGTCATTGGAGACTACGAGGAAGAAAGACCATACCATGCATGTCGACCATGTCCAAAGGCCAAATACTCGGCTGTCGTTGAGATATACTGATGCTTCACACCTCCCCCATCCTCTTCACGCAGATCGGCAAATCGGAAGGGCTCGAATGCGTGGGGATTTTCGTAGACCGCTTCATCACGGTGTATAGATCGAGCAGCCGCAACGATCATGGCACCTTTCGGCACAAATGTACCGTCCGAGAACTTGAAGTCTTTCACAACCTTGCGCCTCATGCTCACTAGTTGGCTGAAAATCAGAGACTGACTCATCGAATGGATGCGGAGACACGTACCGCGTGAAGGGCCTTCGAGACGTTCGCACTCCTTGATGAAGCTGTCCACTTTTCGCATCTTTCCAAGTGCAGCTTTCGACCATCCGTCCTTCTCGAGGATACTTTCAACTTCTTCGCGAAGAGGTCGAATATATTGGGGATTCGCTGCGAGGTGGAGGAGTGCTTGAGTGAAGCTCTGTGATGTGGCGTCGATCAATGTTAGGGTTGAAATATGAATTCGAAGCGCACGTGGGCAGATGTCTAACCGCAAAATCAAAGGTTCTGAGGGTTATCAGTATGCAAGGGGACAACATGAGAACCCACGTGGATAGCCCCAAAGTTGAGGGAGAATATACGAGCTGTTAAAGACTGTACTGTCAACTCAGAACCCTTTGCCTCTTCCATTAACCATGATAGAAAATCATTCTACCAAAAACCAATAGTAAGCGGCGATCTCGACTGCAAACGAGGTTGACCAACAGGCTTGTTAGCCCACTCATTCCCGTACGCATTTACAGACTTTCGTCGCTCCTCGATTATTGGACCAAGAAGCTTCCTTCCACGCTCGTTGTTTTGACGTGTGTTCGTGAAGAACAGGGCAGCCATACTGTCACTACGTTAAAGACGGCCCCCACATAGGCCACTGCAAGCGACTTACGGTTTCAGGAACCGCGGGAACAGTGTCAGAATAGCCCCTCCTGTAGCAACATCGATGGTATACTGAATGTTGAGATCTATCCAGTCAGGATCACGGCCTAGAGTAACTGAGCTAAGGATCAAAGGAAGGCGAGGCGATGGGAAGGCTCACACAGTGGGAGTCCGACAAAGATTCTGTTACTCGTTCTGCAGATCACCTCTTGCACACTGCGAGAAGCCAGCACACTCTTCCACTCTGGTTATTCCAGACATTGATGAATAGCGCGCACGAATGAGAGCGATGTGCTCACCGTTACCCTTCAGATCCAGCACGTCATCAAAGGCCGTAGCGATCTCATTTCTGATTTCTGGATACAAGACTCCAAGATTCCGATTTAATTGTGAATGTATAAGCGGAACATGATAGGGGTCATGGTAAAGTTGGGGTCCCATTGTGTACTCCATGTTGAGTTGCTGTCGGTGACGTTCAGTACAAGTTAATCTTACTAGAAGAAAAGAGTTGCTCGCTTCATTTACGGCTTCACTGAGAGAAAGCACATCATCGGGAGCTCTCCGTACTTCTTCCACATGCTCGTGGCTGCCGAGAACGACAACCCAGCGGTAGAGTTCTGCAACCTTGAAAGGCGCTGACTTGTACTGAAATACAGTCAGTGGGCGAGCATGGAATGCGCGAAGCACCAGACTTGCCTTCTCATACCCTTCTCGTAAAATATCTAGTGCATTGGGCAGATACTCGAAACCAACCCAACTTGGGCCAAGCCAGCTACTCGGCCCAACTGTGGGTATTGCATCAAGCTGGCGGAACCAGCCCAAAGTGAGGGAGAGCAAGTGTTTATGGCAACTATACCCACCTTGGAAGGTTGGCAGAACTTCACGAGGACAATTAGGGCGGCGGCAGCGATCCCATAACCAGAGATGCTTGCAATATGGTTGAGCAGTTGAGAAGTCATCGAGGGGATACACATGGCTGGTCGCCATAGATAAAAGGCCATGCACCCCGTCGGGTGCCGTAGAGACTCACGTAACTCCACCTTCCATGGAGCGGCTTGCCGCCGATCCACGTGGTGAGTATGGCTGTTCGAGGCGGTGTCATGCGTGCCGTGGCGCGTTGTTCAAACGAGTGGTACGTGGGTGTTGCGCTGTATGGCCATGCATTTCATGCATGATATGATCGCCAGCGACGGCGGGATAACGATAACACTACTGCAAGTGACGCGCGCGAGGTCCGACGAGGGTACTAGTCAATTAAGCTCCCGTCGGCGGCAACCTGTTCGGTAGCTCAAAGAAGCTCAAGAAGGTCCAAGATGAGTTACTAGATGACAGCGATCAACTCGGCTACTGTCCAGCGGGGATCGAAAATTGGCTTGCGACGTTGATGCCTCCAACTTGCACCCTTTGCCATTTGAGCGAGCTCCCTAAAGTTGAACGCATTCCGTGGCGCGCAAATGTAAATTCAAGGTCTTTCATTGCCCCAGTGTGATGAATGACCTTGCCTTTACATCTACATTTTTTTTCCAGACTTTAGTATTTACCAACTTTCGTTGCTTGCTAGCTGAAGGATTTTTTTTTTACTTCATGATATTCCTAGGTTCGGTCGAGGCACTCGCGATTCACAACACACCGCGACATTAATGACCAGTTCGAAAGGGATGCCATTCGGTTCGAGGTCCCCGATAGTGACTTGTAAAGGCCACGTATCTCCGGTCTCCATGCTACGACAACGCATGGTTTAGTCACGCTCTACCCTCCGCTGCTACGACCCGTTCCGTGGCCACCTGCCAGAAAACAATATTCGCATGTGGTATAAACCCAATGCAGTTTCCATGTTGTTCATCTCGACGCCTGGAACTCCTTCGTGCAGTTGTCTTGCTGGTTCACAAGCACTCACTACTTGCAGTAGGTTCGACCACATTTGGGTTTTGGAATAAGTACCCTTGTGAGTGCCTTGCTCACCAACAGGAATTGCCGTTATAGCTGAGTTGTAGTCTACAACCGACCACCTCGGATGTAGAAGGACATGCAATATTATCTTCTGGGTTCCAGATTGATTTGGACCAGAGTCCATTCAGAAGTATTCCGGTTACAGTCCCCAAGCAGCCCAGCACGAAAGCGTGCACATCCGACCATTTTTGCTAAACGGGATTCTTCCTTGACCTTCCCCTGTATCACTCCGCCGGTTCGCAATGCCAAACCAGGATCCTAGAGGGGAGGTGATCCACGTACACATGGATCGCAGTTGACTTGTCTCAGACCCGAGTCGTTACCTCCACCTTCCTTCGACGTCGACAGCAATTCCGTCTTCTTTGGTCCCGCCACCCTCGGCAACACTATATTGTAAGTGTTTAGATCTGGTTGTCCAGTGGTAGGTGTTGTAAAGATCACGCAAGCTCAGACTCAAGCCCGTGTCCCCTGTAGACGCGCCACAACGCTTCCTGCACAAAGTGTTGATGAAAAATGACCTCGCCGGCCGACTGCTTTGGAGCCATTGAATGACAACGAAACCGTGACGATAGCCATGTCTCAATGTCTCGAGGGAACATATACTCAGTGAATTGAGCAAGCGACGGCTTTTCGCCTCGGCCAGTGTTGCACGATCGAGGGTTCATCACGCCCACTCAGTGGGCCTGTCCTGATCAATAACAGTGTGCTTTCGCATCTGAAGGCACAACGGTGACAGGTTGCACTGGTCTATGCTGTGCCTTACCTGCGCGTTCGGATGATGGTTGCGGAAGCTGAACACCTCGTAAGTGGAGCTTACGTCTCCCGTTCTCCTTCCCGCTGGTCCATCGTTCGTGTGTACTGACACGATTCACAGTTCATGGTTACGCGTGTCGCGTCGTCCATGGAACATAGGGTGGCGCTGTCATCGTTTGTTGGGAAACAAAGTATCATGATAGTGACGAGAGGGTACGAATGGCTGAGTATATGGTATTCTGTCTTCAACTGCCCAGGGTGCGTTACTCTGTCCAGCCGGGGATTGGAAGGCTTAATCTGTCCTGCTCGGATCGATGCGCAACGTGCCAATGTCCAAGCCGCAGATTGAGGTTATATAGGGGAAGGGCGCAGACACGGTTGTTGAGTCATGAGACCTCCAAGGGAAACCCGGAAAGACCGAGAACAGGAACGAAGGACCGAGCACACGACGGTTTATTGGACATCAAGCATGTCGTAGCGCTGCCCTGCTCGTACCGGCACGACTTGAACCAGCGTAATTTTCTCACATGACTTACTTCGTTTGTGATCTAGTTTTGACCTCTGTTCTAGCCCAGCAATTTACCCCTTTTGACTACGATACCTTTGTTTAGCGCGCACTTAGGCCTAGTCATGGCTCAAGCACTACTGTTTTCTCGTGCACAGCAGCAGCCCGAGCACTCCTTTGTAGTGCCGCTCTTGTTTTGTATCGCATAGCTCCGTCATTCGTATGTAGGATGCCCGTTAGCGACCCTCATCCTTGGTCTGTCCTCGATAGCCGCTGCGCGATTGCTGTTTAACCTTTCCATAATACAATCCCTGTGGTTGGCCGTACGCGATCAGCTGATTTTCTCAGCTATTGGCATTGGGGCAGAAGAGTTGCACGATTGGCAAGTTGTAGTAGTAAATGAGCTGGACGACGACTGTGATGAGCATGATCACCAAGTGCTGGCAACATACAACATGGTGCAATTACCTATATACTGCGTTGACTATCTCAATAGTCTATAGATTATCTATACACCCAAGGGCTGGGACCCAATGTCCATCGGCCCGGTGAATCCCGTCAGAGTCACATGTTTCAAAATCCAAATTTGACAGAGCGAAAAACTTGGTGTCCGAACAGCACTCATCTTCCTGCTCTATTTCCCGTGTGTGGGTATGTTGTTTACCGCCATAATCTAGGTCGGGCCGGAATGCCTCTGGAAATGATATCTTCCACTGGCCACCTTCCCGATCGAAGCGCGCAAAGAGCACTCTTTTCCCGTCAATGAGCTCCGAGTAGTCAAATATGCATCACTCTACCGCACACACCAAATCGTTGCTTGAACATAAAAGTGGTTAGATACCGGTATGTGAACAACATATAGTCGTCGGTGAGGTCGACTTCCGAGCTGGCAAGTCGATTTCCCTGCCATGGTACCTCCAGCTTGTCTCTTAGGCGGCCAGTAGGTCAATATCATCGATGGCACGTTGTAGTTATCCTGCCACATTAATTAAGAACCTACGCCGCATCTGTTGGCGGGTTGGCGGGGAAAGAGCGTCACGACGGCGTAATACTTCGCTTCCCGTCGGGGTGGGGGCTATATATGCCCATTGAACTAGACGGGGGGAAGATCCGACCCCACCTTCTTTCGATTGCTTCCCTGGACCAGACAGGCTATCCATGGACACTGCAAACGTCACCTATTTCATCGCAGGCATCCTCGTTTCCATTCTTGTTGCCGCGAAGGTGTTCCAGCGGTCGGAGGTACGTGAGCTTACAACTTGATGTTCATCTGGTAATCTTGTACTATGTAGCTCGATGCAATCCCAACCGTGGGGTCGAGTAGCTGGCTCGGATCATGGTGGGCTGGCCACAAGTTTCAAACGAACGGTGTCGACATCATTCGAGAAGGCTACGCAAAGGCAAGGTCGTTGTGTCGCATTTCCGGACGTTTCGTTTGATGGTTCTTCTAGTACAAACACAGACCATTCAAGGTTGCCGATCAGTACCGTTGGCTGGTCATCGTAAGCAGTCGCGAACATATGGAAGAACTGCGAAGGGCCACCGAAGACCAGTTTTCTTTCCGCCAAGCTGTGAGGGATGTAGGTGGCGATTTTCTTTCCTTGTGAAAAAAGAAAAAAAAAAAAAAGCTCACGACGACGTTTGTCAACAGCGAATTTCTGCCGATTACTTGTTAGGCAACGTGACTCACGTCAACCCTTACCATGTTTCGATTATTCGTTCACAACTAACGCGCAACATCGGATCCTTGTCCTCTGCGATCAGGGACGAGATTGTCACTGCATTTGACGAGGTCCTGGATCTGAAACGCGATGGTGAGGAGTTGATGCCTGATCAAATATTCATCGGTTTCTAAGTGTGGAGCTTTGCAGAATGGAAGAGCGTACCGGCCTTGAACACGATTCAAAAAGTTGCCTTCAGGGCGACCAACAGAGTATTCGTCGGTCTTCCTTTGTGTACGCAGGTCCCACAACCAAATCCCCCTTGTTTCTCAGTTCACTTAATCTAGGCCGTAACCCTGAATGGATGGATCTCAACATCCAAAACGGTCTTGATATCACAAAAGGAGGACTTTTTCTGCAGCGCTTCCCCGCATTTTTAGCACCGTGAGTTTTTCTCAGTTTGCTGCCTCGACATTTATCCTGAATCCTTGACAGTTTGATGGCCCTTTTCATCAAGAACGCTTCTCATTTCATCGAAGGTGGTATGAAATATCTTACTCCAGTCATTGAAGAGCGGCAGAGATGCTTCGAAAAGCACGGGAATGAGTGGGCTTACAAGCCTGTTCGTCAACTTTCTCTATAACTGTAGCAGGATTCATCATTAGTCCGGTAGAACGATCTTCTTTCGTGGTTGATGGATGTGGCGGAAGGTGAAGAACGCACAGCGAAACTATTGACGGCTCGTATGTTAACCTCTAACTTTGCCTCTCTTCATGTAAGTACCGATTGTTCTCGGAGTGATGATTAACACCGGGTTCAGCTTTGTTGTAGACAATCTCCCAGGTACGTCTGACGCCATGCGTCCGAGTCAGGGCCTTATAGACAATTCTAGACTTTCACCCACGCACTTTTCCACCTTGCGGCTAACCCTCAATACGTACAACCCCTTCGCGAAGAGGTAGAAACTATCATTGGCCGGGAGGGCTGGTCAAAGGCGGCCTTAGACAAGATGCGCAATATCGACAGTTTTTTGAAGGAGAACCAGCGATTGAAAGGAACTGGAACAGGCAAGTTCACACGTATTCGTACGCATAAAATACTGACCACAGATAATCAGAGAGTCTTGCGCGCAAGACGATGAAAGACTTTATGTTCTCCGACGGAATGTTTATCCCGAAAGGGACATTAATCTCCGCAGCATCTGGGTGTATTCACCTCGATGAGGAACTTTATGAAAATGCGACCCTATTCGATCCGTTCCGATTCGCTAGAATGCGTGAAGTTGCAGGGGAGGGCACGAAACATCAGTTCGTTTCGACCAGCCTGGAGTATCTCTCATTCGGACATGGTAGAAGTGCATGGTATGTGCTCGCTTCCTGTTCCCCTTGGAAATTTCCTCATGCGGAGTTGGTGGTTAGCCCTGGTCGATTCCTTGTCGCTCACGAGATGAAAGCTATGTTGGCACATATCGTCCTTTCGTACGATGTGAAGTTGGAGAACACGACCATTCCAGAGAGTGTCCACGTCACCACGTCTATCACAGTTGACCCGAATGCTAAGATCTTGTTCAGAAAGAGGGTTTAGGAATTATTGAACTTCTCGTGTCGAATTATAACATGGGCGACTTGGTACTTAAGAGTAGAATGTAGTAACACAGCCACAGCCACTACGGATGAACCCGGAACTGTTTTGAATTTCCCACATTTCGAACCGAGCCTCTACCACGTCTCTGCCATTCTTTGCTCCTCGACTACCATGCGCATCGTGTCTTCCGTCCTCCGCGCACGCCCGACCGCAACCCTTCGTCGCGCTGCCCCCGCCCTTCCCTCCAGGGTTCGCTTCTCGTCATCGGATGCACACAGCCAAGAGACCTTTGAAGCTTTCTCAGACCGCTACGTCGCCTTCTTCCAAGGGGCAGAGGACCTCTTCGAGGTACAACGTGGCCTGAATAACTGTTTCGCCCATGATCTCGTCCCCTCTCCTAATGTCGTTGAGGCTGCTGTCCGTGCCGCGCGCCGTGTGAACGACTACGCGACTGCCGTTCGTATATTTGAGGGTGTCAAGGAGAAGGTGGAGAACAAGCAGCAGTACCAGGCATACTTGGATGAGCTCAAGCCCCTTCGGGAGGAATTGGGTACGTCATTGGCTATTATGTTTTTCTTTTTCATTCCTAGGTTTTCATTTTTTTTCGCGGTGCTGACTTTGGGGCTTGTTGATGTGTGCGCCAGGCATTGAAATCAAAGAAGAACTGTACTCTTCATGAAAGTCGTCTGCTAGTTGGATGGATGGACGCATTGAGTGAGCATTCTAAGTTTTTCACTTTTTGTGTGTGAGAGCTGGGTGTTCATGTCCGTGAGTAGTAGATGCAGTTTTCGGACAACTATTGTCGTACACTTGCGCCATTTAATCCCACACGTTGCAAGGCACCCATTTTAGCTGAGAGTGGATAGTCTAATCTTGTTTTCACGATCCTTGGAACTCTGGTTAGTCTTGATTGATTTCCATTGGCATATTTCCAGCGCATCCCGGTATATTGGAACGACGCTCCAAAGTTGCATTTGGTTCCTTGCATGGTGGGCCAGTGTGTTCTATCTTGGGTTGGATTGGCTCTGTCGGGCGAGAAACTGTGCGTGACACATTCAATGGGGTCGTTCACTAGGGGTGTTCTCAACACCCTCGGAGGTTGGAAGTCGGAGTAATCGGTGGGGATTCGTGGGCATGGAACCTTGCTGTTCCACGCCGCAATCTATTTCTCTTCGCATTGTACTGGACCTCGGAGGCCAGCAACGTAGGACGCTAGGCAATGGGTGGAGGTTAAGCTCCATGATATTCAATGCTCCCACATATGCCGTACCACTCTGACGTGATACCACCCATCAGGAGCCCCGGCAGGGAAAGCACCCACCTGCACTACCGTTGCCATCAATCCATCTGATTGAGATCCCAGCAGCGTATTTGTTGACGTGTGCGTTGTCACGTCAAAGGGGGGCCTCGTGCGGAGTGAGGTAGATCACCATCACGCCATTGTTATCAGCAACATCTCGGAGATTGTTCGGGCTGAGACCGTGGTCGTTCCAGCTCTTGGTTCCTGCACCAAGACCCCGGCTCCGTCCCACGATATCAGGAAAAGCAAGGCGAGTCCTTGGGAGACCACATCAATGTAATCGAAGGATTCCTTTGCTTGCTTTGGTTTTCTACCTCTTCTGTCACTCGCTCCAGTCCAACAATAGGGCAACACAGCTTGGCGACGATTAGCGACCTGCCCTGTCATCGTATGCAGGGGCAACATGTAAAAGGCTAAGAACCCGGGAAAAGCGGAACCACGGCTAGGGCTTCCAATACTCCGGGACCGTTGCATGGTATTTTCGAGAATTCCGAGTGTGAGTGTCCCATCCGCATCTATCATCGCTTGAATGCGATGTATAGGATACCAGGGCTGTCCCGTTGCACATTCAATCTCATTACTTACCTATGCCCAACGTTAGGCGGTTGAGTAAGACCTACCTATTAAGAACGTGTGCGTGCGGGTTTCTTCCACCATACAAACGCTCACTTCCCTTCTTTAACTCCCCTTCCTACAGCCGCACTCACTGCCAGGGTTCGGAGCGATGATTCTTCTGGGAAAATAAAAGCCCGTGCCAGCTTTAGGTAGCTGGACCTCCGACACCCCTTCTCACGAAAAAAAAAATAGTGGTGTTAGCGAACAATGAAGGTTGATGCGTTGAAACTTTAGATGTCCAAAAATGGCTGTGTGGTGGGAGTAGTGGCCACTTTTGGTGATACCTGTATAGTGATTACATGATTTATACGTATCGTTGTACTCACTGCTATGCTGCCAATACTCATGATCGAAATAAAATTTCCACTGGGTGGTATCCGGAGTCCCATTCACATCGTTCCCAGAGCGCCTCCCTCGGTTGCGCCAATTCCCCTTG
>JBBPUO010000124.1:0-11712 GCA_038094755.1 Caloboletus firmus | reverse complement strand
CTCTAGTACGCTACATATTTGTGCAGAAGTGTAGCACACCTAGGTTTGAACACCTAGTCTGGGTTTGAAACTTATATAAGTACGAAAAGCGTACCCCGCAATTAGTTATTGACTATAATTAATACTTTGGCCGACTGCCGAAAAGTTTATTTCCCCGCTGTGGTCTATTACCGCTTGCGTACTGCTCGCCGCCGTCGTCCTCCGGCCATGCTAGCTGGTGCACGTCTCCCGGTCTCCCCATTTGTCGTCACTGTCCCGCTTCCACCAGATTCACTCTCCTCTTCGCTCCCTTCCACTGTCGTATCACCCGACTGCTTTTTTCGCACGAGCCCACCCACCAAGGACACGAACCACGTCCTCGAAATAGCAGGGGAAGTCGCTGACGACTCGTCCAGCAAATGCATTTCTAGCCCATCGTACTGTCAACGTATATATCCGTCAATCTGTCCCCCAGTAGCATCGGCCGACTTACAAGATAAACTTCGTTGCCATCCACAGCCATGTCGACCATCTTTCCAGGTGCAATATTGCCCCCTTGGTCCATTCGGGGTCCACCGCCAAGGTTAACCTTGACCTGTCATACCACCTATTAGAGTCACATGGTTTTGAAAGGTTCAAACAACCTACCTTGCGCCGCCCCTCTAATGGAACCATTTTCGGCCCCCATGCCGCCAACCTCGCGTTACGCATCGTCTGGCGTACCTTTTCAAGATCCCGTCTGTAGTTTACCTTCTGCACGAGATACTGCAGTCCGCTTGTCAAAATCACCAAGAATACCAGCACGGTCTGTAACCCTATTGTCCAGCTAGCCACTTACAACACAATCACTGTACTTACCACAAGCCCCGGTCGGAATCTCGAGTAATAGTATCCAGTACCCCTCCATTTTGGCACGCCATTCTTGTAGAAAAAGTCGTATCTTGTACCCGGCATTAACTGCGATATTATGCTTTGGGGATGATCACACGAACCGTTTGCGGCCCTCGGGGCTTCTCAGTATATTGACAATAACGCCGAGTCTTGCAAACCGTTCTTGGATACCCTTGACACCCGGGTTCTTATCAGGACTATGGATACTATTAGTCGTTTGTGGAATCCCTTAGCGGATGGATCTGACTGGAGCTGCATGCTTTTCTTCCGGTATGCTTTGTTGATCTCCGCGAGAGTAGCCATTGGAGGGACATCTAACCAGGAGTAAAATGTCGCTCCCTTGCCTGCATAATACCATGGGACATTTTCAGCCTCGAGGCAGGGGTCTGACATCATTAAGGCGGACCTTCAGCTGCTTCTAGGGCACCAACGATGTCAAAAATTTCATGGTCTTCCTGAGACGGGTGTCTGAGTGCAACTGTCAACCAAGCGCCTTCCCAGTTCACTTACTTTCGTCCATCTGAAGTGCCACTTTTGTCAGCCGTTCATGAAATCCCATGCCAGTGAATGACGCGACTCACGCAAACACCACTGTCACCAGCGCCGCCAGCAAGATAACAAAGAGGAGACCCCTCATTTTATCGCCCCACGAGCTATCAAAGTCACAACAGGGAGTCAAGGTCTTGCAGGGTGCACAAAGAAATTAGAGCTTGAACACGAAAAGTTCTGACAGACACGCGCGAACTTCGAAGGATGCGCAGATCACGTGATTCGACCCAACGCGCGTCTAAAGTTGAACGAATAATATGCCCTCACTGGCTTAACCTGGGCTGCATTCCTGGTGGGAACTCCATCATGGTGTCCCGTAAGAAATGCCTGATATGTGGATCCCGGCAATGGCGGAAGAATGCTGTAGGCTTGGTCACCTGCAGTGAGGGTCATGTTCTTCAGGTGAGCACTCTCAGTGGGCTTGTATCACCATACAATTCAAATTCATGCATGGTAGCACTATATCAACGAGTCCGAAGAGGCCCACAACGGGGGAACCCATATGCTGCGGAAACGCACTCTCAAGTCTAATAGAAAGAAGAAAGAAAGAGCGAGTAGAGCGGACCCGAAATGTACGCGACCCTCGACCCACTCATGGTAGATGCTGACCGTATCGGGATCCAGTCTATCATGGCGACAGAGCCCGTTTTCATTACTTTCAGTGTCTCCAACTGCTCTTTCGGAAACAAGTAGCGGCATTGATCGCACTCTGGAATCTCCCTCCCGAGTTCGAGGTGTGTCGGCCCTTGGAACTTGTCGGTCTTACAAGCATATCTATCGTGTCAGACGATTTGCAGGGACTTGTGGGTATTTCATCTGAATCTTATTCCGACTCCACCACCCGCAGAACCTTTCTATTACACTCGCGAGCAGGAAGGGTACCAACCTGCACTCGAGGAGACCGGAAAGGGGGACCGTAGTCACTCGAGACCTGAGGATGAGGGGGATACCCGCTCTCCGGAGAGCGATGCTCCCGTGCCTGACGCAAGCCCCTCTTCGAGCGAAGATGAAATGCTTGCTCCAGAAATTGCAGTGCTGCTGGAAGATAATTCTGAAGTCAGTTCGTCAGACGATGGATCTTCCGATGACGAACTCCGTGCTAGGGACAACATGCACACTTCATCCGACAAACCCTTTGTAAGCCATGCAGATCGGCCTGAGAACACGATTGCAGTGCTTGTTCTTGCGTGCTGGACCCTTCGGCTGCCGGTCGTTTACATGGACTTCATCAAGTACGCCACGTAGAAGCTCCTCCATTCTTATTGCGCATGAGATGAAGCTGATCCACCTATGCAGTGCCATCGAATCTCACTCGCTTCCGTATCTCGACCATGTTCGGTTCTTCCCACGGTCCCTTACAAGGCACCTCACGAAGCATGCTGTTCAGGCATTGTCTCCTCATGTATGACATTACGTTTATCCATCACACCGATGCTTAAACGATGCATGTGTAGTATGCGCCAAAAACTCTGTCTTTGCACCGCCTTGCTTCTCGTCTCGCTAACCGGTTATATGACAGTTTTGACATTGTCATCCCGGAACTCAACGCTGCACCTGTCCTTTGGCGTGTTGTGCAAGAATGCTTTTGTGGCACTCGTACGCTTCTTTGCTGCAGAAACGAGACCCTTGACCCTTGAGTGATGTAATTGTTGTTTAGCCATGCTGTACGTCCTGACAAAGAGGGTTGAAAGCGTGCTTTCTCTAGGGTTATCCCTTCAGGGTTACTCAGCGCTTCCACTGTCTAGCGGACGAAGGAGAGACGGGGAGAGCCAGAAGCATGGCAATCCTCCACCTGAGATTGCACTCGTCGCCAGTGTCATCGTGGTGCTCAAGCTCGTGTACGGCTTGGATGGGAAAGAAAGGCAGGGACCTTTTTATGTGCGGGTGTTCATTTCACCAATGGATGTTATTCTAGACTTCCCAGAAGCCCTGATGATGCCGCGTGCGCATTTCCTGCCGTAACTGAATTCTTGGCGACCCTCAAAGAGGCGGATCACGCGGAAGGTCGTGTCTGCAGCCATCGGTTTGGCTCCCGAGCGTTTCTGTTTGTCATGACGCCTCTTATTTGTGCCGTGACGTTAATCTCGGTACGACAGGTCTGTGGGCGATCTAGACGTGACGGCCCTGGACGAATATCTTGACCTGTGCCAAAAAGTACTCGTAGATCCAAAAGGCAATGGTGGGTGGTCGCGCGAGCTGGGGACGAACGCGATGCTGAATGTTTGCAAACAGAACAGCACCGCGTTCTTGACAATTATTTTCCACTGGCGGATGCGACAGCGGGTCGGACGCGAGACGAGCAACCCTCTCTCAGAGGACGAGGATTTTCATCAACAACGAGGAACGACGCGCACATCGGCATCCTGCAGCCGGGCGAAATGTACACGATCTACGACGCTAAAGACGTGCTGGGAAATCTTTCTGAAGGTCTAAAATTGGTCGTTGAAAAGGCAGCACGGTGGACGGGGGCCGACTGCGATTTTATGTGCGGGGTGGTGGAGCGGTATGAGCGACGACTGGTGCGGTGGTGGAATGAAAGACGACACGGACAGAGCCTGAGGGGGGAAGGGGACGGTCAGGGGAAGTGAGATTAAGGGCGCAGAAGAGGGGTGTCTGGGGGCTAAAAACGTATGTATCAGCCAACGTGTCCAAGTTATGTTTGAAACTGGGGATATATCAAGTCTCCATTTGAGTGGCCACTTCATACATCAGTGCGAGCGAAAAGCTCTCCCGAGCACCCCGCAGGTTGTCCTCATTGTTGTCGTTGTCATCGCCGCTGCCGGCTATTTCGGTAGGGAACTGCCGTACCACACTGCGCATCTCCCATTGGAGCATCCGGACTCATGTCAGTCCCATTTGTAATGCTCTAAACACTACCCGGAAAGTTCACATCGCTCCTTTCTTCTCCACCACCACCCGATGCGCAGACTGGCTTCTGTCTTACTCGCCTCCTCCAGGCGCAGCGACAAGCCCGATGCCCCCTCATCCACCACCTCCGCAGACGACACCTCCTGTCGTCTCGTTCGGAAGAAGTCCAGGGTCTTTCCCTCCCTCTCGAGAAAACATATCTCCTCGTCAGTCCCACCGTCCTTACCCCCCCTCGTCGCCAGCGACCTTGCAAATTCATCGTCTTCCTCATCAAGCGGTTCAACTACCCTCCGCACACCCGACGATGACGGCTTCCCACACCGGCCGAGCAAGAAGGGCAGTTGGAAATCATGGTTAGGGGGAAAGGATGCTGCCAACAGCGATCATCTCGAGGAACACCATCCCTCCCCTTGGCAATCGTCCCAAAACGTCCTCCGCCCCCCAAAGCCCGCTGCCAACGAAACAGACGATGCATCTTCGCAGTCCGATGACCCGTACGGCAACCCTGACGATATCCACACTCCCTCCTACTCCCCTGAACGAATGGTCACCGCGCATGCTAATGCACGTACTATGATCATGAACAGTCTCGTGCACGAGCCCACCTCGCCCCCACTGTTCCTGTCGTCAGATGGCATCTCTTTCCCTCGCTCGTGCCATCATTCCCGACGTCTTCGCCGTCGTGAGACATTGGAGTCCGAACTGCACAAAAAATCGCTTTTGGCCCGTTTAGACCGTCTACCCTTCTCCGCTGAATTGTCAATTGCCCCGCTTGCGTCGAAAGCAATTTATCCGAAACCAAAAACCCATCCGAACTTTCAAGACGATATTTTCCCTTCGGCCGATTCTGTGAGCTTTCACAGCAGCGGTCTCGAGAGTTGGGTTTCTCGTTCCTGCTTTGAGGATAGGTTTCAACTGTGGTCTCACTCGGGCTCCGGTGAAATCATCCGCACTCGCATTCCGGGGTCTCACTTCGGGGTGGCTGCGCTGGAGTTCTCAGAGCCACTCGAGCTATTGGCTGGTACGCTGTTGGCGGGCGACGAGGGCGTGGAGGTAGATGCTGCGTTCGATCCCGCCTTGGAGTTCACATTACCGCCTTTGGCTTTGAGTGGGTACGTTTCTTTGAGCATTATTATGGATGCTCAGATTTCCGTCCGTAGATCTTGATCCTCCTGCGACTCAAATCAAGGAATCGAAATTGGAGCCACACTCTCCCCCATCTGACCTCCCACAATCCAAAGATTCACCTCCACGTAGCATTGTAGCTCTGCACACAGCTCCGTCGCCCGCGCGTCAGCATAGCGAGACGACGACTTCTGGATCTGCGGCAAGAGACGATCCTATTCTAAAACGAGGAGTCCGGTTTGCAGATGATGACGGCAAGGATGATCAGATACCCTTGGGCTACGTCCTACGCATACGGAAGAACAAGGAACAGAAGGCTCAGTTCCTCCGAGAAGAGCGGCAACGTCGGGAGCGGGCAGCACAGCTTTCCATGGAGAGTCGTCGGGAAACTGCTTCGCCGCAAGAAAATCGAGTTTCGAAGGTCACCACTCCTCGACGCCCTCCCTCACGCCCTCTGATATCCCTGAGTGAGCCATCAAAACCGCCGCGGTCGGTGACTGTTTCGCATGTCGTCCAGGAGGAAGAGCGTCTTCGTCGCGAAGTTGAAAGGATAGAGATGGAAAAGTTACGAAGGTCTAGAGAGTTTGCGAGAAAGCAGGCAGAGGAACGGGAGCGTGCTTATGTTGAGGAACTTCAAGCCACACGAACACGACGTGAAGCCTCTCGTGCTGGGCGTGCGCTCGAGTCTGCGTCATTGTCTTCACGGGTTCCCGACCGCGACCGCTCTGCATCTCGAGATTCGGTGCATGCCTCGCTTGGGAGGTCGAGCATGTCACACAAGTATACTCCCGAACTGGTATTCTCGCCCGTCTCACCTTATGAAGGTTCTCCCTCAAGCTCTGTACCGGCCACGCCTGCAAGTCAATACAGTTTCTCGAGACCGCCCTCGCTTTACTCTGCTCATACGGCGTCATCAGAGGACGTCAGGGGGCGGGATGGTAGACGTGTTAGTAGACGCATGTCCGTGGTCTCAGACTCGGGAAAGGGGATGTTGCTTCATCCGCCATACGATCCCCGGGCTTCGTTTAACCCATACGCATGGACGAATGTCCCATCGGTTCCTACAATCCCACCGGTTCCCCCGATGCCTGCTATTCCGACGGTCAATGGCATCCCGTTCTATGGGGCGAATATACCTTTACTTCCCCCAACTCCCCCATTCATGATGAATCAGTTCGGTGTTCGTCCTCGTTCGCATACCGGGCTAGCGGGGCAACATTCCCCTCTACAAAGTTCGACCTCGCTTGTCAGGAACTATAGCTCTGAAGGAGTCGATTCCAGCAGTCGCAATTCGAGCCCCCATTCTTCTTGGTCGTATCAGAGACGTTCTAGTGACGATGCGACACGGATGGCAAAGACACCGGGAGATCCTCGACCAGGAAATTACAATGATGCTCAGGGTACTAGACGTGTCGCTCCGTCGCAGAGTAGCTCACAACGGTTGAGTTGGCTTCCACCCGAACAGAGCCCGGCGAAGAAATCGTCGTTAAGGCCCGCGTCCGGTGGTTATTCTTTCGGGGCATCTGCGCATGCACGCCAGCGGACTGCTGCATCATAGAAGACTGCTCACGGCATAACACCCTGCATTCCCACTGCTTACGGTGGATTCCATTCCTTCCGGAGACACTCATTTGATACCCTCACCCTCGGAACCATTCCCAACAATCACAATCGCCACAGTTATACCTAAAATCATTATACGACGTCAACGCACACTATGAATATTTTCTTAGCTTAATTTTCCGGTTGACGCAGGCTTTCTCTTTCTTTTTAACCATTGTCTGGACGATTTTGAAACATTGTCAACTTTCAGCAACAAGACTGCTCTTCCTTGCATTTTATTGCAATCACGTTGGACTAATGCCCATGCCACACTGCTTCTTTTTCATGCATTTTTTTTAAATCGGGTTTTGCGCTTTGCTCGTCGACACACTTGCGTAGTTGCCTCGTTCAGATCTATCTTACAATGTACTATGCATTCTTGTGGTCCTGCATCACTTTGGGCTTGTGGACTGCTGTGACAAACTAGCAAGAGTACACCACGGCGTGTGTTGGACTGAGGAAACGAGGTTAACCAAAACCTCCCCAAGGTCCGCGTATGCGTCGGGCAAGCTGTATATCACGCTGCATGATGGTGACGCGTTTGGCGTGTATAGCACAGAGGTTTCTAGGGGTAAAACGTTTCAAGAGAGAAGGGAAGGGGAGAGCTCGGAAAGTCACGTACGCGTCCTCGAAGAGATGAACGAGGAAAGCCTCCGTCGCCTCCTGCAGGGCTAATATGGCAGAGCTCTGCCAACGCAGGCCGGTCTCACCCATCTGATAGTTGGTGTCGGTCATCATATCCAAGGCGATCTCGCGAACCTGAATATTCGACGCGTGACGTGAGTGCGAGGAAGGAGATACACGAGACGGCGACGTACGACGCGAGAGAAAGGGAGTCTGCGGAGGAGGAGGTCTGTGCTGCGCTGGTACTTGCGAATCTCGCGGAGTGCAAGGGTGCCGGGACGATACCGGCGTTTCTTGCGCTGAGCAGGCTGCTCGTCTGCACCTGATCGGCCAGGTGGGAGTTATATGACGCGTGCAGAGACTGTGGACGCTGCTCACGGGGGTGCTTGTCGCGGGAGGAGGACGCGATGGGCGGTCCACCGCCAGTGCTCTTGCGGGCTGTGGACGGCCTGGTGCGTTTTGGAGGGGCCGAGGACGGGCCTTGGGTGTCGTCGTCGTCGTCGTCGTCGTTATTTGGTTGAGGACGTTTTCGCTTTTGGACTGTCTGAGCCATAAGTTGAAACGTTGACGTTAAGCAGTGGACGCGACGCGACGGTGGATTTCCATTTTGGTGCTTGATTATGGTGTCGCCTGTCATCACTGGCTACTACCGCTACACGGACATTTTCTTTGAATGGTGCGCCTCATCGTCCTCATCTCCGTCGCCCTCATCGTTCACAGCAGTGCACAGGCATCAAGCCCTCCCCGATCCATGCGATCGCAGCCCGCTCAAGGCCGTTCTCGCCCAGGACGCCCTCGTACACCCAGATCACCCTCTCCACAGGGATGGCGTCCAAGGCGTAGAACTCTACATGGGTACCCTTCAAAACTTTGAAACTCGTCTCCTCTTCTCCTCTGCCCAGGTCGAGTACCTAAGATACTGGCTGCACGCAATGCAGCTCACACAGCATCCCATTCCGCTGCCCTACTCTGACTGTCTGCTCACGGAGTCGAGTCTCAGACATGTATCCCCTGTCCATTTTGGCACCAAAGAGGATCTCCGCAGGGCCATCAAGGTTAGTCCTCCTCGTTCTCACTGAATGATCCCGTTTATGTTCTGCTCGTTCAACAGCAAATCGAGAAAAACAACAAGCGTCTCAAGGGCGTCGATCCGACTCTCAATGCACGCCGCGACATATTCGAGCGCGTGCGCTCCTTTTGGTCCCAGAAACGCGGCGTGTGGTGTGCCCTCGACTTTGAAGCGTGGGACAGGGATCATACCCTCCTCACTGAATTCGGATGGAGCACCGTCCACTGGGAGGACGATCAGCAGATCGAGGAACAAGGCCATCTTATCGTCAAGGAACACAAATATTATACCAACACATTTGTCCCAAATTATAGAGAAGTACTTTGATTTCCCTTTTATCTGCACACATCCCTCACGAATCTGCGTGCAGTATTTTGCGTTCGGTACGAGCGAGGAAGTCAACAAGGCGACGTTCAAGAACCGCATCCAGACGCTCGTCGCAGATCTTCAATCTATTGGTCCGCTTTTCCTGATCTTTCACGACAATAACCAAGATATCAAGTACGTGTGCTCCCCATCTCTCGCCAGCGCGTGCGTCTAGCATGAACGATAGGTACCTCAAGTCAAAGGCCGTGGATGTCGTGCTACCCAACATGGCATTCATGCTCCCAGATGTTCTTCCCGAGGATGGCATCTTCATCATCGATACTTCGGACCTCTTTGCTGCCCTCGAGGGTGAAGCAGGCGGCAACCGCCGATCACTAGAGCGCGTGTGTAGACACCTCCAAATCAGTACGACACATCTTCACAACGCAGGGAATGATGCGCATGTACGTTGGCGTTGCTCTCGGCGGGATACATCGCTAACATGTCGGACAGTACACAATGTTGTCGTTGCAATCCATGGCATCTGGGGATCCCATTGACATGCAGCGAGAGAAACGCTGGCCGAATCGCACAGGCAATAATACCGGAACACCACAAGTGGGCGCGGATGCGGGCGTCAGGGTGAACTTTGACGCTTGGGAAGAGGACGACTTTTCCGATCAAGAAGGCGTATTTGGACCCATCGTTGACACGACTCAGTCCACTGTTCCAGAGAGCAACCCCGAGGATGGGGAGTGAGCGAACTGGGTCACGCAGTGTTTAAGTTCAAAACGTCTCTACTGTATTATGTGATGTGGGTATACAAAAGACAGAACTATAGCGTTCAGATTGTGGTCTTGAAAAGCGTGCAGCTACTCGTAAGAAAGAGTGTTCACTCTTCCTTTTCGTGGTCGACATGACCGCCGGTATCACCTTCATCCTCGTCGTCTGATCTATCGTCCGTCATGGTGGAGGGATTGAGGGACCTACAAACCGTATGAGACGTATAGCATAACAATATGGCACGACGGACCTCAGAGCAATACGCAAGATAAAGTAGTACCAGAATACATTGAGGAACTGGAGTAGTAGAAGAGGAGCAAACATTTGATACTTCATCCACCAAACAAGCCAGGCGCCTGTCTCCGGTGCCCATACTCGGTTGACCTCACTGTTGGAGGTTAGAGGTGGCGCGAAACCAGGATAGTGATATACTCACGGAATCAGGTCAAATTCGTACCACACTGACCAGAGCATTACGATGTTCAAATAGTGCCGGAAGTATCTGTCACAAAACAGATCGACAGACATACAGAGAGACGGAGGGGTATGACTGACGTCCAGACGCAAAGGAATGCTATGAAGGCAACTAGTTTTGCCCGAGTGAGTTGCAAGTAGTTGAGAAGCTTGGAGAACTATCGCGAGGAATCAAAAAGAAGTGAGGGGATAAGTAGGAGGACACTTGCAGCAAGAAAGGCGTCCGGAATATCCATGCTGACATATACCGCGTTACCAATGAACGTCAAGTTGATGAGATAGCTCCATCTACGAAGCAAGTGAGTGGAGAACGCGTTGAATCAAGCGGGGGGTGTACCCAATGAGCCAGAGAGTGACAAAGTGGTGGGTAACGAGTTCGGTGTAGTCCTTGCGTGGTTTTTCGAGACGGAGCAGAAGGACAATGAGCTGTTGGCACCAGTAGGCAAATTGGAGGAGGTAGAACCGCTTCAAGTCAGGTATCATCTCCCAGTGAGGATAACCTATGGGGAGGAGTATGAGGAGATAGAGTGGGCCGGAGAGGACGGAGGTGACCTCGCCAAAAGTGCTCTGTCTGGAACCAGTACGTTGGTAACTGAGACATGATGTGCTATGTAGGAGAGTGATGAGGGAAGTTGGAGGAGAGGATATGTGGTACTCACGTAGCCCCAAGCGCCCATGACGGCGAAATAGACAAGAGCATATCCCTGTTCACCGAATCTGTCGAGTTTTACGGGGTGTTTTATGCCGAAACGGCGGGCTATAGGATGACAGATGTGGATGGCGATGGTCTGGCGGACAAAGGAGAAAAAGACGATGTAGTATGCAATGAAGATAAGATCGAAATAACCCTTTCTGTACCGAGGGACCGAGTCCGAGGAGGGGGTGCGGTGAGAGATGAAGAGGAAGGGGCTAAATGGGTTTGGCAGGCCCTGAGCGACGAAGGGTGCGAGAAGCTCCCAGTTGATGTAAAGAACGAGGGGTATGAGGAGGAGCTTGAGGGAGGAAGCTGGGAGTGCATGAGTCTGGGTGGACGTGGGGACGCTGGGAGAAGGATATAGTACCGGGATTGACGACCCATTTTGAGGACTTGAGGTCAGACCAAAAGGCGGATTGGCCCGAGGGAGACGCGTGCTTCATTGAAGGGCGTAGCAAACAGAAAAAAAAAAAAGGAAACAGTCAAATTATTGACAGGTTATAAATAAAATCGAGATCATCCTCGATGAGTCCGAATTTGGGGGAATTCATTTATTCATTTATTCATTTATTCATTTTTTTTTTCGGTCATGTTTTCGACATTGAGACTCTTCCAGTCGCTGTCGTGTCCTCGCAAGTCGGACTGCACCAACCCAACGCTCTGTCCGTTCTCGCACGCACCCGACGCCGCACTCCACACCCAACTCATCGCGACCTCCTTTGAACCCACACCGACACCGACACCGACA
>JBBPUO010000123.1:37856-55984 GCA_038094755.1 Caloboletus firmus | reverse complement strand
TTTTTTTTCAAAATGTGGTTCGAGTATCACCTGACTATTCGGCTTCTTATAGGATGCAGTGAGCTAAGAGCGAGTGTGAGTGTATAATCATTGGATGGACGATGTGGGCTAATCAACTTTAGCGAGAAACTTGTTTCGGGATATTCCCTAATGAGGGAATAAATCATGACCGGGCCAAAGTGGCATATTAGAGCGAAACGCACCGCTGACATAGTATATCCAAGGTTCTCTTGGACCTCCCCTCTAATCCTAGCCATCAGTTCCGCGGCGATGGATAATGCTACATCATGCCAAGTGCATGTCACGTCATCTTCTGCAAAGTGAATGCCTTCACTGTCGTTTTCTTCGGCAGGATGTATGGGGATGAGTTCACCAAGTTTATTCCAATCAATGGGAGGGGGTGGAGGCAATGGGCTGTCGACGCCTTGAGGTGCGTCTGGAGGTACCTGTGCAAGATAGGGAAACCGTTCCAGCAGCGCTTCACGGACGGGCCGAGTGAGGTCGATGAAAGCTTCATCGATCGATGCCTTTTCTTTCATGGTGGTGAGTGATCGCGTTTGTTTGAGGTGTATATGATCTCACCTATTTCCCCGTCTGGAAGGGCTTGTTTGAACAGGTGGATGATCTTGTTGCTTTCACGCCGATATAGATCGAGAGAAACCTTGGGCATGAAGGATCGGGCCAAAGGACATATGAGTTTGCCATGCTTATGATCTTGGGATGTCTGTACAATATCTGCGGGCATACCTTGTGTGTGCGTGTATCGACATCAGACCAATATCCTGGTGTCTTTTCGCCCTCCTTGTAGGTGGCGACATGGACAGCGACTAGGTTCGGACATTTCTTCTTCGCATCCTTTATCTTGTCCATCCGCGATATGCCGAATTTGCGGGCCGGATAGCTGACTGCGATGAGGCTCTCCCACTGTTGTACGACAAGCGGTACAGTAGGGTCAAGGCCTAGTCTGACCCGCTCGCAAGCTGCATAAAACGCATCGCTATCGCAGAGTGCGATTACTCGTAATGGGTCTTTTACACCAAGATTATGAGAATATAAATGGCGGTAAGTGATTTCTGGGCGAAGGTCGTCATAGTCTTGGGGTAGTGCTTTGCCTTTGCCTTTCCAGAACGCGCCTGCTTTACCTGATGGCGACTGCATCAGTGAGGGGAGGTCAACTTTATATTATGTCAGCATTAGATTGTCGTTTAGTTCCGTCGCTTATTATATAATTAAATTTCAGAGAACCTTGCTTCGATTGTTCGGATCGGCCGCTTCTTTGTTGGCTTATCATCCTCACTGCTACGACCTCCAAGTTGCACTACATCTCTAGTTACAAACGTTCCTAATTATATTCAACTCCCCTCGCGTCCCCGTGGGGAGGTCATTTTTACTCCTAGTCAGTGCTTGCCCAGAGCGAGTCACAGGACAGACCTATCACATCACGCCTATAAAAATCATCAGGACACCGAATCTTGGTATCAGCGCTTGCCCTTGACCATCATCCTGTGTGGTTTGTTCGCCATGTCGCTCAATCATTCTGGCAGTCCACAGTCGCTCCGCGAAGATTATGCTATCCTATCTCATTACGGCGCCTCTTCAGTAGATGAGCAGGACCAACTGCACACCGAATCCCTCTCGGATTCTCCTCGCGGCATTCCAATTCGTGCAAGGGGTCCAGCTGATACCACTGCAGCGATTTTCCCCGTTTCCGATCGCACACCCCTCCTGCAGCCTCCACCTCCGATTCCGAGGCTGCATGAACTAACAGACGATGATGTACAACACACTACTTCTGCGGAACAGATACCCACCTCCAAGATGTTCCGCGAGGAACTCCGCGTGCTCGTCTTGTATTCCCTCCCCGTTTTCGGGTAGGTCCTGCCCTCGCCTTTCGTATTCATACTTATACTTGATTTTCTCAAAGTACTCACCTTTTCGAACACTCTTTCATCCTCGTTTCCGTCGTATCTATAGGTCACATCTCTACACTGGCCCTGGCAGCCGCTACATTGGCCTCTATGACGGCTTCCGTCACTGGATACAGCATCGTGCAGGGTTTCGCATCGACGCTTGATACCCTTCTTCCACCTGCCTGGACCTCAGACAAGCCCTACATGGTCGGTTTATGGTCTCAAAGAATGGGTTGGTTTTTCCCATTCCACCGTCCATAACCTACAATGCTAATCAGTCGTCTGGGATAGTGTTCATGGCAGGGACGATCCTCATCGTAAGTTCAATTGCGTTTTCGCGCATTGAATTCAGCGTTAATTTCATCGCCTATAGCCAATAGTTGCTATTTGGCTCGGAGCAGAGCCTATACTCCTCGCTCTCAACCAAGATCCCGAGGTGGCTCGGCTTGCCAGTATCTATCTCCGCTGTGCGTCCCTGGGCCTTCCAGCGTATACCTTCAATTGTATCTCCAGGTGCGTCGCGAAATATTTACTACGTTATTACAAAAGACTGACTCCCGCGCGGAGACGATATTTCCAGTCCCAAGGCTTGTTTGACGTCCCGACGAAAATCACACTCGTAGTTGCCCCAATCAACGCGTTCCTAAACTGGTTATTTGGTGAGCGGGCACGTTCCTGATCATTTCTTCTAGTCACCTTTGACTACTTCCATAGTCTATCCTCTTGGGCTCTCCTTCCCCGGCGCACCACTCGCCACGTCTCTTTCCTTTAACCTCGTGTCAGCAGCTTCTATCTTCTACGGATATTATTATTCACCTCCGACAGCGTGGTCACCGATCACTCGTCAGTCTCTCAATCCAGTCACGGGTGAAATTTGGAAGGGATGGAGTCTGTTAGCAAAGCTCGGCATTGCCGGGGTGGGTCAGACTGCTAGCGAGTGGTGGAGTTGGGAATTGATTGGACGTGAGTTCTCCTACAACATTTCCTTCTCAATGTCCTCTGACAGGATGCATGCTGTCAGTTGCTGCTAGCCAGTAAGTGGTTTCATTTTCTGTTTTCACTGGCTCGAGGACTGATTTGCTTGTTCATCTGATAGGCTAGGACCTGTTGCTCTTGCGGCGCAATCCGTGTTGTTACTCTCTGCGTCGACTACATTCCAGGCGCCATTTGCGTTGGGTGTCGCTACCTCTGTACGGTAAGCATCGTGGTCGTGCCTTTCTATTCAGGGAGATCACTGACTGATCGCTCTCACACTCTGTGCTACCCTTCTCCTTATTTCGCCGTTTCCTCCTCTTCCTACCACAAATGCCCGGGATTGTGGTGGTACACCAGGATCGGAAACCTCCTCGGTCAAGGCAATGCGAGAAGGGCCGGGATAGCTGCGGCAACATCCATTGTAATGGCTGTTGCGATCGGATGTGTTTTCAGGTGAGTGATGGTTACACGTTTGCGCGTTCCACTTGCCAACGTGGCCATTCTCTCTAGCGCCATCTTCCTAGCCTTCCGTCACAAGTGGGGCTATCTTTTCAACAGTGACCCTGGTATGTCCTTATGTGCACCTACGCGAATGGGTGGTTAGAATTCGATACTAACTGGTTCTGCAGAGGTCATCTCACTCGTCGCGTCCATTCTGCCCCTCGTCGCGTTATTCCAAGTTTTCGATGCGACAGCAGGAATCGTTGGTGGAATCTTCCGTGCGCGAGGGAAGCAAGTAAGCAGGTGTATATTCATTGTCGAGTCCACTCTTAACCAACCCTTTCTTCTAGATTGCAGGCGCCATCCTCAACCTCTCCGCTTACTATGCACTTGGTATCCCACTTGCATTGTACCTTACGTTCGTGCGCGGACATGGGCTTGGAGGTCTTTGGGAAGGATTGACGGCTGCGTTGGTGTACGCCTCCGGAGTGGGGATTTGGACAGGTGTCCGCGGTGTCAATTGGCAAGCCGAGGTTGCGATGGCACAAGGAAGAGTTAAAGGGAAACGATGAAGGTCGCGAGAAAGATGAATGCGATCGTGTTGGGAAGAGGCCCGAAAGGAATGAAGAGAATGAGGTGGGACCGGTTATGGGTTGGCGAAATAACCAATCGTCTTTGGCACGGTATCGATGTAACGAGTTTTTATGATGGGCATGTGTAATGAACCGATGATTATAAGTTACTGGTATTCTTTTTCTCTATCTCGTAATTAGTTATCGTGTAGGAATCTTGCACTGGAAGACTCCCGGTTGAGTCTGACCGACTGAGCACCAATCTTCTGAATGAATACGGTTTATGGTAAACGAGAGGCAGATTCTGTCGAGAAACGGGTCGTGACAGTAGTCTGGAATCGAGGGAGCGGAATTCGATCAAAATCATGCGACGGAGAATAGCTCCATCGAAATCCTAAAAAAGTGGGTACCACTCGGGATACTTGGGACCGACAGTAAGACCGTTGGTCAATCACCAACAATCAATCATGACGAGGAGTGAAGGCAGAATGTTGGATTGGAATACCTCATGATATAGGCGTCTGACAAAGAACCCAACTGGTCAAAGCTTCTCCGGAGAGCAAAAAAAAGAAGCGACCAGACGTGTTCAGAGTGGTGACGTTTGAAGCGATGCGCGGTGGCACTCAAAGCTTCGGATCAACATGTGGGTGAAACTGTTCCGGCACACAGGCACGAAGACTTCCGTTCCTGTTTGATGAGACTTTCGCCTTCTCAGGGCCCATGAGGTCGTTGCATTCCCCTCAAATCATTCGCGACAAAGTAGCTGAGAAAGGTAGTCCCACCAAGATTCGCCGAGTCAGATATCCTTTCAGATACTCGTCCATGAATGACGGACACGAGATGGCAGAATGCGAACACAGTACGGCATTGGAGTTCAAGGGAAGTCAACTGGAAACTTCAGTATACCAACCACACCCCTGGCAGAGAGGCTGATCGCGTAAAGACGAGTGTCGTCACTACACATAGTATATTGCTGCGGTGCAGCAAAAAACGACAACCAGAGAGTCCTAACGATTGAAACGTCATCAGTCCATGGCGGGAACAACCACAAAAATAAAAGTGCAACCATACGAGGGAGAAAAAATTGTGCCAGGTAACTCATCGAGCTCTGCAGACGACCTCCCCATCTAGCCCCAACGCGAGTGCCTCCCGGGCTTCCAGCCATTCATGTTCTGCGTTCTTCGTCTTTACCACAGCAATCTCCCCAAGGCCTAGAGGTTTAACGGTCTGCGCCCGCCTTCCGCTACAAATTCGCCTGATCTCCCCCATATCCATAAACACGCGTCGACTTGGTTTGCTAATGAGGCTCATATTCGAGAGTACGGGTCGGTCATCGCGATACTTGAGTTCTGCCCAGATTCGACGCTGTGATTCGCTGACGTGTTGAAAGTCTGAAGGGGATGATGAGGCGATGGTTCCTCGGGTAATATTGCTCAGAAATCCAGCGCGGAGAAGAATGGAGAGAATGGCTAGGTTTTGTTTGGAATGCTCGACAGCCAAGTACCGGTGCCGAGCACGAAAAGAGTTTTGAACGCGCGCGCAGAGGTCGTAAGGAAGAGGCATGGAGGACTGTGTGGTTTCTTGATGCTCACTGAAGGGATCGGGAATTTGAAGCTTCGAGCGTACTAGCGTACTTGGTGCAGTAAATCCTTGAAAAAGGTCCGAGTGGTGGTATAGTACAACGTCGATTATGTAACACTTGAATCACAGTATATTACATTCAAGTTGGATTATCATTGGTCTGCTCATCCGACATGTCTGCTCCGTCTGGAACGATGAACCGTAGAAGAGCGGTCCAGACTGCTTTTGAGCGATTTGATCGCCTGGACGATCTCAGCTGTTGCCGGGGTTCAGAACGATAAAGCAATTCTAACTGGGTTGTCGTCTTACCTGCTAGCTTGGCAGTATCTGCCTCAAAGTCATATCGCTTTTTTCTGCTGTCCCGTTGTACGACGAACTTGAAGAGGGTCGATGTCTTTTGTGATTGTTGGCAGTTCGTGACACTTTTAATGTGAAACGAAAGAGTTTTGCCACTATCAAAAACCGCCTTGGCCTTGTTTGCCGAAGGCATGATCTGTGCGTTGGGGCCATAATGAAGTCACTGTCCATTCTCGGTCAAGTAGACTCACATGAACGTAGACACCGTCAATCGCTAGTGTGCGCTCCTGGCGAGCCAGCATAGGCATTTTGCGGTATATTGTGTACCGCTGTGTTTTCATCAATGCTCGTGAGGTTTTATGTCAAAGAAGAGACGGAATAACCAACCTTGTACGCGGCAGTATAGTCTGTTCCAGTGGTGTGGTGCATCTCGGGTACGTCTGAAATTCTCTTGAAGATGGACGCTAGTACACAAACGTATTCAGCGGTGCTGCAAATGGATGTCAAGTTAAACATACCGTTCGGATCGGTGGTTCGCATAGCGCGGGTTTCGGGTTCGATGCCCATTTGAGGTAGCATGGACCTCTTCACCAAAGTGAGCTCACGTTTACCTTCGAGGGAAGCCACGGTGCGATCGAGATAAATCAAGATGTTTAAGTCATTGAGGATGAGTGCGTAATCTTTTGAATTCGCAAGTTTGCGCTTGCGACACACAAGGTCCAGCGCTTCTTGCATGTACATACCAGCCGACCTAAATAACACGTGAGCTTCCGAAAAAGAACCAGCAAGTGATATACATACACAGGTATTGTAGTAGAAATATGCACTGCGTCAGCAGTATCCGCGACACGTATCCGAAGAAAGATGGGAGGACCATGACTCGACGATGGTCCAAGGGATGAAGACAGAATGGGGGTTGTGCCGAAGAGGGAGCTCGCTCCAGTTCCCGGAACAGAGGGCGGAACAAGACCAGGTACAGGGAGTACGTCAGCTTTCCTTGGTGCAGCCATGATTCTTGAGGGTCTACGCTGAATTTTGATTTCCAGTTGCTCGTTCTGTTGGACTACAAAGCAATGTTAATACTTTCCCCCATAATAGAACGAAACAGACGAACTCTGAACGGAAGTTGCAGCCAGAACCGCGAATGCATCAAAGTTGAACTTGGAGATCTTTCCAGCACGATCAGGAGCTGAAATGTTTCTCGGTGAACTAGATCGGGCTGCACATGCTTCCGACTCACGAGGAAAGTCTTCGTCAACTTCTCCGTCGTCCTCGGCGATTCGCATGATCCACCCTACTCCAGACAACTTTGGGTCATTCTCACTCAAGCGTTCATTGAGCTTCGGGAGCCAACCCTCTTCCCAATAGCTCCATAATGAAAACCCAATAACCTCTTCAACAGTTGCGTCTCGTCGCACATTAAGGGTCATGGCTTTTCCCTTTGGTTCATTTGCGTGCGGGAAGAACACTTTGACATCTACTGATGCAGACTCTCCGCGTCCTGAAATGGCGCCATATAATTCACTAAAGGGGTTAGCAGAATCACTGGTCGAGGCAAGCATCGCCGACAAGGCGGAGACCCTGCGTGGTATTGGAGGAACCTCACGCCGCGAGAAATCGATGTCTGACATGGGCACGTCGAGAATGGGATGAGACATGGAAACACCCCTTTTGCGAAGAGGAACTGTGCGAAGATCGGCAGGCGGAGGTGGGTTGACCATTTCAAAGTGGGCATCTATGCCCTCGTCATGTTCGGGTGCAGACTGAGTATCGTGGGACTCGTCAATCACACGAGCCTCTGTGACGGGGCTGAGACGAGATCGCGCACGCGTATGTTGACCGACATAGGAGGAAGAGCCAAAGACGGAGGGATTCGATCCAGAAACTGCAGATGCTGCCCCAGACAAGATGGAACCTGCGTCGGAGGTACTGTCAAAATCGACACCAGGGGTGCGTGTGGCAGCAAAGTCACTGTTCTACTATCAGATATCTGAGGGAATGAGGGATGAAAGGGAGCATACGGATCAAATTCATCTCCCTCGTCCATATCATCAGCACGGTCGACAAGATCATCAAAGTCGTCGTACTCGAGAATGCCGTCGTCGTCGTCGTCGTCCGAGGAAGATATTTCGGGATTAAGATATTTGTTCATGTCAGCAGCGGGCTTCGGATTGGTAGACACTTGACCACGACGAGCAAGCATGCGCAACTTTCTACGGGCTTCCATTTCTGCGGCACCTTTGAACTTAGGGATGAATTGGGGCTCTTTTGCGGGTGGCTGCGGAGGGAGAAGGTCGTCCTTCTGCGACGACCTAGAAGCCAAAGAGGATATGGCCTCGACCTCTTGTGGGCGTGGGCTATCTATGTCCCCGGAGCCAATTGGATTCCCGCGGGACAGAGCAGGCTGATGAGTAGACGTAGACTCCGGGTCCGAATGAGCAAGACTGGGCCTGTTGACCGCCTGTGATGCGCGCCTGGAAGTTGAAGCGCGCCGACCAGTGACACGCATGCCTAGGGCGCCGGACCGGTTGCCCATGATGGTCTGGTGGTGTCTGAGACTGGCCGCGGCGGTGAGAACGGACGGGCCTGGTGCCTTGTCCTCGGCGTCGTGTTCGCCATCGGATATGGGTGGACTAGAGGGGTATTCCAGCTCTGGCCATCGATTGATGTCGGCGAGAGAGGCAGCGAGAATGTAGGGGTTTGAGGTGTAAGATGGGCTAAGTGATATGATGCGACCGCCGTACGGGTCGTCGACGTTGCGGAGATAGGACAGTCGCAAACTGTGCACGAGATAGCTGGGAGGGAGATGAGCATGGCTCGTACGGGGTTGAGAATGAGACACACCCGGGATCGTTGACGAGGGACATGAGGTATGTAAATATTAATGTGCACTCCAAGACGCGGCTGGTAATTGACTGCGATGATGTTGGTCCCAATCGCCTGCAGGTTCGGTACGTACTCGCTTCTGGCCACGCCGCTCACCCCTCCACTCAATCGTACAGTTCCCTATGATCAATGGTTCCTCACCCATCTCGACGCCGACTCCAAGATAAAACAGATCAAATTTTGGATCCTCTCAAAATGCAACCTCGTCCAGTCCTCCTGCCCACAGATACGCCGTCCAGTATCCCCCATCACCTTCGCCCCCAGCATCCGCTCCAGATCATTCCCCGACAATCTCGATGACGGATACAACGAAGATGACGAGTATTCAGACCAGGACTTGACACCGCTTCGCCATCCGAAACCCAGAACGAGCTCTTATGTCGATGCAAGACCTTCTCAGTCTGTTCAGTCAGGAAGCAGTCCTCTCGTCGACCAGTACACGCTCTTATCCTTTTCCACCGGCTCTATGCTCGAGGACGAATTTTCCCTTTCTTGGTATAACCTCCGCCCGTACGAGCTCCTCGAGATGCACCCGGTCGGCATCGTCGCCCCACTACAACGCGATGTCCTGGCAGAATATATACAGCCATACTTCCGAGCCAAGGTTAGGGTTCTGCGTGCTGTATGGAATCATGGATCCGATTACTTTGAGCCGCCTGGCGTTGACACCCAAGGCGAGCTTGGTAGCTACAAAGCGAAGGACAAATTGGCCCATAGGCTGGATACACTCTCCCCAAAGTCGAACGCTTTGCAGTCAGAAAAGAGACGCAAGAAAAACTGGAAAGCTCGTTGGGTCATTATTAATCACGGAATCCTCTCCCTTTGCAAGGAGGATGTGGTACATCGTCCCCTTGGTGTGTTACAGCATCACACTGATCGCTTATTTTCAGACGAGTCCTCCGCTTCAGCAATTTGCATTGAATACTATAGGAGCAATCCGTGGCGCCGACGCACTTGAACGCACATTTTCCATTGCTACTCAGCCTCGAGTCGTCTGCATCAAATTCCGACCTCGGTCAACTTCAGTGATGGGTGTGACTTCCCCGCCTTCATCTTCGCCGTCGTCTCCGAATTCAGAAGATTTGAAAACCAACTTCCAGGAACCCCTTCCACTTGTGGGCTCCGCGTCCGACTTGAGGCGGACAACGGAACAGGAGCGCCTCAGAGAGAGGCCTGGCGAATATGCTTGTGATACCAATGACACTTGGAGGGGGAAAGGGGAATGGATTGTTCTTGACATGCTAGATGATCATGGCGAGTTTCCGCAATCTCTCTCGAGCGCGTGTGTAATGAAGCATCTTCAGCGTTTTCAAGTATTCTCCGTATCCTTCACCGTGAAGTTTTTCACCCACTATCGTCGTCGTTTATTCCCTCGTCATCCACCATCACCCTTTCTCACCACTCTATCTCGTCACCCATCGCAACATCGTTCGTTTCGTACCACGACACAATTCCTTATCCTGAATGGCGTATCAATACGGTTGAAAATGCACGTAAAGCTGGAATGGGAGATGTAGGCAAACCCATGGCATGGGTGCTGTGGACTGAAAAGGGACTTGGGGAAACCCTATTGGGCAATATTCGCCACCATCGTCAAGCATTTTCGCGGGAAATGCAATACAAGAGCAGCGCTATTCCACCGCATATCTATGGATCTGATGATGAAAGTGATGACGACAGCGAGATGGAGTGGGAAGGATGGATGAGGGACTTGGAGCGCCAAAGTCGGGTTAGGGAACGGGAGGCGAGCAGGTCTACTGCGTCTAAACAGGCGCGTATTCCTTCTAATGTGTGTTCACCATTGCCTTCGCCCCCTCTTTCGGAGGCGTCGCCCTCTGGCTCGCCGAGAGCCAGGTCACCCTCCCTGCCCGCGTCGCGTCGTGCTACTGGTTCCTGTCCCCATATACACTACCCCAACATCGGGAATGTTATCCAAGCAAGTGGATCCCGCGACTACTGGTCTACGGAGCTTCCCCGTTCCCCGGAAAAGATTCAAAGTACCACCTTCAGCACCGTCAGCGTTGGCACAATGCCCTCATCTCGGCGACGCTCCTCGACGTTTTCTGCAGAAGTGACTAGGACGACAAAGCGTGACCACGACAACCAGGCCGGGCGAGTCCCCGTGGGTGGCATTCGCACGAACGCGCGAACTGCTAGCACATCTGCAGGCATGCAATGGCCACCAAGAATCTCTGTCCGACACGCCCATTCTAGCTCAAACCTGAGGACGCCGTCGTCATACGGGTCTGACGCGACCGAGTCCCCGGGGCACGCAGGACCCTCTTCGCCTTTGAAGCGCCAAAGTGCATTTATGCGTAGTATGTCGTTGCGGGCTGGCAAGATTGTGAGAGGGCTCGAGTCTGCGATTGACTTCGTAGACGAAAAGAATGCATGAAAAAGTGATTTCAATTTGTACTTTCCTAATCAGTGACAAGTGCTTAACATGGTCCGTGCGCATGTCACCAAACGTATATATACCGGTGTTGGCCAATATGAATCCTTACCACTCTGGCCTTTTGGCTTAGATCAAGTGTAGTATCTGTTCTTAATAGTTTAACCACTATTATGAGGGCACCGCCCTCATTTTCTGGTTATCAAATTTTTGCTGCCCTTGTACCCTGTGAGCTCTGCTTGCAACTCCGGGGGCGCGATGACCCTGCCACTGCACTGCCGGCTTGTGTCGTCGGGGGATCTCCATGGTGTTGCTTTCTCTTTGCTGTCTCTTTGGCAAGTGTCACTCGACACTTTTGCTCAGGCTCAGCAAACAGATCACAAGGCTGTGGGGGTATTGATGACTGAGAATGTATTTCCTTACTGCAACATTTACAAAAACATGTGTAGCTACAACAACAAAACATGTCTACCAGAATGGACCAAGAAGAGAATCTATCTCAGTTATTGATGCCAAAGACCATACAAGGCTGAGCAGGTGTGACCAGTCGCCGACTCAGTCCTTCGTATGAGAAGATTGCACTTTCAGCTCCCTGTATTCATCGTTCCAGCTGAACCGATCGAGTCCGAGGATCTCGACGTCAACGTCAGAAATGGATGTCCAAAGGGACCGTCTCGTGCCCGGCATGTACATTTGAGTGCTAGTGTCCGACAGCGAAGGGGTGAGCGTAAAATCAGAACTGCAAACTGGAAGCATAGGCACGATGGTATTCTGTCGCAAGCAAGATTTAAGAGGCTTCTTGGAGACGACGCTGCCATTTCGAGGGGAGTCAGAAGGGGTACGTCGAATCCCTGTTCGCATCGATTCAATTTCACTACATCTCTTGTCTTCCAGGGGCCGGGACGACAGGGCAGCAGCAATCTCACCGGTAACTAACATGGTTTGCGGTGACGTCCCACCAACGGCAAGGCCTTTGCATGATTGCAGTCTCTTGTGGTTCGGCATCACGTTCGTCTCTCGGGCGTGAACGGAAGGTTCCGTTAACGAACTCGTGTTCCTAGCATGCTGGGTCTTTGACAAGACAGAGGACGTGGGTTCCGAACCCCGGACTCCCGAATGATCATCGTTTTTTCTTTCGTCTGGATCGGACACTCGATTAACTGGCGCTTTTTTCTCGAAAACTTGCTCTTGGGAGTGGAACACCTTGGCCATGCCTACGAGCGGAGAGAAGCGAAGAGGTGGTAGATATTCGCTGGCTTGAAGAGGCTGCGATTCCATACTTTCAGGGCCATTCGGCAAACAAAACGGAAGGAACAGAGGCAAAGGTGGCATAGGAGGTACAGGCTTGCGATTACACTTCAGGGAGCACCTAGATAGCTGAAAAGAATCTCTTGTGCCCATGAGCGGGGATAGCGCGACAGTGTTGGGCGGTAAACCGGAGAGGAACGAATATTCAACTTGACTGCTGTGACTGGGACCGTCGACTAGTCTGATCGAGGAAGGGCTTGCGCGTCTTGCAACGTTGGAGATGCCAGGCGGTCTCATACCGTGGGACTTGCCGAAATCGTCATAGCGGGGACAGCGATTGGTCGAGAGATTTCGCTGGACCGAGTAAAGTGACTTCAAGGAGCCGCCCCCGTTAGAAACAGGGATTCGCGAGGGACCGGATGACCAAGGTAGGATATGCTGATCCACGTCCCTGGAGCAGCTGGTCAAAACCGTAGACTTCGTGAAGCGAGAGCTTGAACTGTAATTCCTCGACCTTGAGCACGCGGGAGCAGAGTGTGCTGAGCGTGTCGTCCAGCCAGTATGTCGCTGATATCCAAATGAAGACCTCCGCCTTTGTTCGCGTCGCCAGGTTGCTCCGCTCAGCTTCGATGTCAGGTTTGTCTCCCAGGCGGGAGATCCAAGGCACCCAACCAAGAGCCCACGATGCGGATGTTTGTCTCGGAACCCGACGCTTGAGGTGCTGGAAGAAAGATCAGGCGGGGTGTGAATTGTCCCTATACGGCGATATTTCATGTACACGCGTTTGATGGCGAGGAAGACGAGGAGGAAGATTAGAGAAATGGAAATGACCATCAGTGGAACGTATGTCCTCGTTGTGACCGTCGACGCATACGAAAGAGGAAAAGCAAGAACACGACACGGTACGAGAAAAAGGAAGAGCACTGCAGGGTAGCGGTGGACGAACTTCATGCTGAACACTGGACCCGGCGTGCATCAGAGGGGAAAACGTCCCAAGTTCAAAGTTCGTATTCCCACCGCTTTTTGAACTGAATTCCAAGGTGATCACGGGTATCATCGTACACAGTCGGGCCGACATTATTTCTACAGACATGTGTAAAGGCACCCCGAGGCGTCTGTCACTTTAGACGGACTGGGTCCCAGACTAGTCAGCTCACCCGCGGATACCCCTCCCTCCGCCCCTAGCGATGCCCGCCCGCATTCTCACGTACTCTGCAACTGCTGGTTACAGGCATGAGAGTATAGAGCCGTCCATCGAAGCTTTGAAGGCCAAAGCATCCTCTATCAACGTCGAGTTTGATTTCACGGAGGATAAGAGCCAATTCACAGACGAGAATCTGGCCAAGTACGACGCTATCTTGTTCTTGAATAACTCGGGAATAAGTACGTGACACACTCGACACCGAGGGCTTATTGATGTACAAACGATAATGGCACAGTCCTCGACGGCACGGGGAAGGCTGCTTTACAAAAGTACCTCAACTTGGGCGGAAACTTCATCGGCGTTCACTGTGCATCCGACGCACTGCGTGATACTCCATTCTTCAAGAAGCAGATCGGTAAGAACATTCTGCCTCTCCGTCGGCATTGCATCCCTCACTGGGAGTCTCTCGTAGGGGCATACTTTGACTATCATCCGGATATCCAGGAGTCGGTGAGGTGTTGGCATTATGTTTTTTGGCAATCCTATCCTGACCATTCCAATAGGTGGTCGATGTTGTTGACAATACTCACCCAAGTACGAAGATGCTCCCCGCACACTGGAAACTGGTCGATGAAATGTAAGAGACGAGTTGAGTGCCATGTACCTCCCTTAATAGAGGGCCAGGTATAATTTCCAATCGGATCCTCGGGCGGTGGGCGCAGAGGTTCTCCTGATAGCAGATGAGTCTAGTTATTCAGGTTAGCTATTGTCCAGGAGTCCAAGAGTTTTGACTCGCTAACCAGAGAATTTCAGACCCCGGAGAGAGGAAATTTGATCATGGAACGCCTCATCCCATAGGCATGTACGTTCTGGACTCATCGCCGTCCAATTCTCACAATGGTCGCAGCCTGGTATCAAAAACGCGGTGCCGGAGTTGAATCAAGTGGCATCGCCGGTCGCAGCTGGTATACTAGCCTCGGACATTGTGTTGAAATTTGGAGTGTCAGTCGGGCTGTTGTATCCTGCAGTTCTCCAAGCTCACTCTCACTAGGACGAACTTTTCTTAGGACACATTCTGGGTGGGATCACTTGGACACTTGATTCAAAAACCACGCGAGCTTTTGATAGCAATGCTAAAGTCGGAAATGCACCTTGAATGAGTATATGTAGATGAGCGGGTGGTGCATTAACCATGTATATGTCTGTATACAATGCAACATGTAAATATCGTCACAGATGATGAAGGTTGGTAAGGTATGGGTAATGATAACAAGAAATAAGTGGGCATTGAGATGAAGTACCATAATCATTGCGGCCTACACTCGGGTTCGCCACCCATCCCGTGATCGTCGTAATCGTCGTCGCCGTCGTCATCCTCCCAATCCTCCTCGTCTCCTTCTCCGAACTGCGAGGCAAAGCCTTCATCAAAGAAGTCCGAACTAGCCGGAAAATACCGCGCACGCACGTCCTCAAGCTCAGCTTCCTCGAAAGGTGCTTCATTGATAACCTCCGGTGCAGGCTCAATGTTCGCCTTCTTTGGGGGAAGGAGTTTTGCAAGTGCCTACGAGCAAAATATCACTTATTTGAGCTTGAAGGAATGTTCGTAAACTTACTGCTTGGTCAACCCTTCTTAGCCATTCTACATTTGGCATTTCAATCTCAAGGACGATGTATAGATCACCCTTTTGATCAGGATTCTTGAACATGGGCATGCCCTCGCCACGCAGCTTGATGGTTTGACCAGGCGTAATGATCTTGCCGGGTGGACTCGAGACACTGACACCTCGACCATCCAGGTGAGTAATTAAGATACGAGAGAAGCCAAGAAGTGCCTCAGATAGTGTAATCTTGACATTTGCAAGCAAATCACTTCCGGAGCGTTCAAAGGAATCGTGTTGCGACGTCTTCAAGCGGAAGATCACATCTCCAGGCGGAATATTGGGCTTTATGAGATTGTCAGTCATTGCCCATACGTGATTTAACATGGCTTACTTCCTGGTCACCAGCGCCTGCTAGAACAATACGATGACCATCTGGTGCCCCCTTCTCGATAAAGATCTCTTGTCGTGTCTTCTCCTTAACAGTCTTTTCGCCTTTGCACTTTTTACACCTGTGCTTCCGTAAGTTCCCATCGCCAATAACCAGCGCGATGCCTACCGATCCTTCTCCCGAATCTTGCTCCCTTCGCCGTTGCATTCAGAACATTTGGCACGCATCGTCCCAAAGCCGGACGGAGCAACCCGGGCGTGCGTAAAAGTCCATCCTTTGCCTTCACATGGTTTACATTCTTTAGGCTTTGCATTCCCTCTGGCTCCCGATCTGGAAACTTGGCATGAACAGGAGCAATCTTGTACATGTTAGATATGCTAACCCATTGCACGTTCCACAGATGACCTCCTTTTCCATGTTAATCTTGACTGACTTGCCGTTATAGAGATCTTCGAGCGTGACCTGATAAGGAATCTCGGTATCTTCGCCTTTGCGTCTATGTATGCCTGATGCTCCAGCAAAATCGAAGAATGTCGTCCCTCCACCAAAGAACTGAGCGAACATGTCGGCGGCATCCGGTGGCATACCACCGCTACGTCTGCCTGGGCCGGCAAAACTATCCATACCCTTACTGTCGTAAATTCCTCTCGAATTTGAATCGCTTAGAATTTCATAGCTGGTTCACACCGCCAATTAAAAAATGAAAGTGTAGGGGGGAAAGAGATATACGAACGCCGCAGCTATCTCTTGGAATTTTTGTGCTGCTCCTGGGTCATTCGGGTTCTATGCGAATGGATAAATCCATGTCTGTTTCCAAAGCGATGTCAATACCAACCTTGTCCTGATTGAATAGACGAAGTCAGCACGAGTTGCAAAGAGTTCACAAGACTTACAGGATGATGTTCCCTTGCCTAGGGTATTGTTAGATGACATATCATTCCAGCATTCGTGGGACTACGCACTTTTTTCCGGTAGGCCTTTTTTATGTCATCTAGCAAGAAACAGTGAAGGCGGCACTTTGTCAAGCCAGACAGCGCCACTCACCTTCGGAGGCGCTTGGAGGGACACCTAGCAAGTCGTAAAGCTCGGTTTCAGCGGGCACTGGCGTCAATATTGAGATGAAAACAAAAAGGACGAGAGGTGAACACTTACTGTACATCGTCAGCAGGAAGGAAGGAGAATGGTGAGCGTCGGTTCGGACGCGTTTTTAGCAAGACGCGACCCTCGGCAAGATGTCGGAGTTTGAAGCAACTCTCGTAATAGCTCGAAATAACAACCTCGCCTCGGTTTCTTCTACTGCCACTTCATCCCCGTCGAGGGTCAACTTTGGCCTCGTTATTCCGGTGAGTCGACGTCCTTATTGCGAGACCATGATGTCCATATTATCTACATTGTCCGACCAGTCTTGTGCTGGATTTGACGAGAGATCAATCTGAGTCCTCTACGCCGCACAACACCGATGCTAATGTCTTGTCTCGACAGCTCCAGCTTTCTCGCTATATATTGTACTTTTTGTGGAGGCTAATGCCCGTTGTATCCGATAGAATACTCTTATGCAATGAACTTTTACTTTGAAGCTTCCAAAGTTCTAGACCGCCTTGATGCGAAACAAGGGTCCATCAAAAGCTTACTGTCCACTCTGCCAGCGAAGGATAGAACAAGGACCGCTGCCCTCGTCATCGAAACTCTGAAATGTAAGCCCAGGTATCCGGTTGTGTACATACTAGGACGTTGAAAAAATACGTTTGCGAATAGACAGGACAGTCCTTTCGGACGTGATTACGGCTTCCAAACTTCTCACCCAAGAAAAGAAAATCACGTCGCTGAACTTGGCACTTGTCCTCGTTCATGATGCTCTTTTGTCTGGTGGCATACAAGCCAGGGATGGCCCAGTAAAGCAGGGAGTTCTGCGACACAAGACGCGACTTCGGAGCGAGTTGCAGCGCATCAAGGTCAAGCGTGGCGTAAAATCCGACCAAGAATTGGCAACCCCCGACGACGAAAGAGCAGGTAAGTGTCTCGTATATGCACCGACCATCCGAAGGTTGATGAACTCGGGCTAGCCCGCATTCCACGTTACGTCCGAGTGAATACTCTCCTTTGGACGACGGATGAAGCTATTCGCCATTACCAAAAGAAAGGTTTTCAAATATCAGACCCGTTTTCTTCAGAGTCTGTTTTCTGTTCACCGTTCTACCTCTATCGCGTCATTGCTCACCAGTCCACAGCACCTCCTTTTCTCGAGACCAGCACGTCCCTGACCTCTTGCTTTTCAATCCTCGCGTGCAATTCCATAATGATGCCCAGTACAAGACGGGAAAGGTTATCTTACAAGACAAGGCTTCCTGCTTCCCGGCGATCGTGCTCGCTCCTCCGAGCAACGAACATGCTGTAGTCATCGACGCAACGGCTGCCCCGGGCAACAAGACATCGCATCTGAGTGCTTTGATGCGTGGCAGGGGAAAGGTAGTGCCGCCTGGTCATCTCTTTCAGCCAACTCCTCACGTTGCCTCTGGACTTAGCTCTATGCCTTTGAAAGAGACAAAAAGCGTTTCTCTACACTCAAGACCATGCTCGCCAAGGCTTCCTGCAAGAATGCGGAGGCCGTACACATTGACTTTCTCAACGTTGATCCCTCGGATCCACAGTATGTCAATGCTACACACATGTCAGTCACCGCTGTGCCCGACGGT
>JBBPUO010000123.1:0-30710 GCA_038094755.1 Caloboletus firmus | reverse complement strand
ATGTGGATGCGATCCTTTGACAAACAAAGATTCAGCCCGATGCTTACTTCGGAAGGTCCCTTTTATATGTTCTCTTGAATTCCCTTTCCTTAGCCTCCTTCTTCCTCGCCGTCACCTCATACGGACTTCCTTGCAACTTTGCATTTTTTCATATCTGAAAAATGTCATCCAAGCGTGGACGCAAACGAAACGACAATCTCCCTCCTAACAGAGCCAGAGATGTACAACGAGCATTTCGTGCACGGAGAGCTGCACATCTACAGGTGCGGGGTTTTTATCCTTTCTATTTGCAATTATGCGACCTTTCGTCCGCCAATTTCAGGCTCTGGAGTTGCGTGTGTCCGAACTGGAGGAAGAGAACAACTGTCTGCGAGCAGCACTGAACTTGCCCCCAGCTAACCGCCCAGCACTCGGCAAAGGTCCGACAGGCAAGGATAAACCAAAATCCCTTGAGAACCCTCCGGTGTCACAATCCACATCCAAAAGCCGCGACTCCTCCCCGATAGGCGAGTCACCGTCTCCAAGGAGATCAGAGTCAACATCACCGTCGGTCATCGGTGGGACGAGCATGCGCACCCCTCCTGTCATGGATGGAGGCAACTGGAACGAGGGATTCATGATGAATGACCAGCAGTCGACCAGCTCCCATATCCCTTCCAATCCTTCTGTCGCATATGATATACGTGCGGTTGCGTCTTCGACTGTCCCTCAAAAGAGCCCTCAGCAGTTCACCTTCTCCACCCCCATGCCCCCGCGTGCCCTCGTCCCGAACAACGTCCCCACCCATCCACTGCAGTCGAGCTATGCGCATACCGCAGACAGGCCTATATCGAGTGGTTACAACGACATGAACTACCTGCTTTGCGACGTGCGGGAGACTACTCATTATTCGTATCATTATCAACAACCTCCCTTTTCAGGGGAGAGTCCCATGTCTTCACATTCACCTCAGCTCTCCGTCCATTCACAACCGCCACACAGCACCCAACGCCCCAGTATCCAGCAGACGATGCCGTTCCAACAGCGTCGGCCACATACGGAGCCCCAGGTTTTCCGTTCTCTCGGCAGCGATCTTCACCTCCCTAGCCCTTCCCCTCACCATGTCTCGCGCTTGGCGTCTTCTCCTCCCCCAGCGATCCATGATGTGCGATCGCATTATACCCCACATGAGAAGCATGTCAATCCATTACCTTGATCGTCGGCCCTGTTCCTATCCCCCGTGTTTCCTTTTCCCCTCGCTATGATTGATCCTCAACTTTCCCTAGCCGGACATTCCCGTATTTTCAAATCACGTCGGCAGTGATTAAGACTTTTTGTATCACTATTGCTCGTGAATGTGTCTCCACGGCTGTATGGCTCCGCTTAATAGTATGTACTTCAACACTACTTACGCATACGTCTTCTATTAATGATTGAATGATTGAATCGGCCTGTTCGACGTCACTTTTCATTGTGTTGGCGACGGCAAGCTTACGCTACCGTCGGTAATTTCCAGTTGAAAATGACAAAGTATTTAAGGTGAACTAGTTCGGCACAGCCACTCCAGGTGCTTCGTTCGCACGTGAGTCGGTGGCGGTTCGAAGGCTCCGAGTCAGCTGTCACTTGTCTCCCCCAGACAGCACGCTGGACGTCCCTTGTACATTTTAAAATTACCTGCGTGTTGGTTTGCGCATTTCAATAACGTGTATCCACCGCCAGATCTCTGATCCCGCTATCCAACGACGCTATGACGAGCGTGACAGGTGCCCGCAGCCCAACATTCAACATGCACACGTATGACAGCATTGCTATCACATAACAACAAATGGGGGTTTTATATAGAGGAGTTACGCCACAGTGTCCAGTTGGCACCAGTCGACTTTGCCTTCTGCACCGTATTTCTTCTCGAGCCAATGGTTGGCAGCCTTAAAGTGCCCGTTGCCCAAGAATCCTTTGTTGGCGCTAAAGGGGGAGGGATGCTAGTCCGAATCGAGTAGGTGAGAAATGGACAAGCAACCCAATGCCAAGTACATACCGCGCTGGTCAGGATCAGGTGCTTCGTCTGATCGTTGTCAGGTCCAGATACGCTGAGAGCAACAGAAAAACACACTGACCTTGTTCAGTTTGGCAACCCTTTTGCCCGCCCAGGCCCCCCAAGCCAGGAACACAACACCCCGTCCGATTCCGTGAGCGTCGGGATCGCTGCGGCCACCCAGGTTTGCGCCGCCGTACTTGTCAACCACGTCAACAACCTTATCCGTAAACTCCTCCCAACCCCTTCCGGCATGCGAACCAGCTTGGGTTGCCTTCACCGTCAGACACGTGTTCAGCATGAGGACACCATTCTCGGCCCAGGCAGTTAGATTTCTGGCAACACCGTGCCGTTATGAGCATTGCAGATGGTACAACCTTATCAGATCGCTTACCCATGCTGGGGGGGTTTGAATTCAGGGTATTCTGCCTTGATCTCTGCATATATCTACGATGCACCCTGAGTTGCACTCTAACTTGTATCCCAAATTGACTCACGTTTCGTAAAGACGGCGGTACGGCGACGCCCTTGGGGACTGAGAAGCAAAGTCCTATGAACCCGTCTTAAATAAGTCTTGACTCTGGCCAAGCAGTTCGGAATTAGCGGCCATACCGTGTGCCTGATTGGGACCGTGATACGGATCTTGACCAACGATAACGACCTTGACCTTGCCCAATGGCGTATTCGACCAAGAGTAAATATTCCGGGCTTCACCGCCGCAATGAGCATGCATCATCCGAAGTTACAGGACATCAGCACGACGAGCTTACGGGGTGGGTAGACCTTGAGGCGTTTTACGTCGTCGTCTGGACCTCTCACTCCTTCCTCCCAGAGGAACTTCTTCAGAGATATGAAGTATGATTTCTTAATTTCATCCTTAAGGACCTTGAGCCTAGAATGGTCGTGTGAGTTTCGGGTCACGGACTTGGACATGAGGATGGCCAGGCTGAGGAGAAGCCATTGTACGTACCAGCTCTTGCCCATGCATTCGCATTCAAGCCTGAGCAAGTGCCTCTGATCTTCTGGAATCGAATCTATAAATTCGCTCAGGGAAAATGGGATAAAGTTCAAGCGCTGGAGGCCAGTGGAGCCTGCTATTTTTATCTTGGCAGCGCCTCCCGAGGACGAGTTCAAGCTATCCAACTTTGTCTTCTTTGCTTCCGGCTGCCCAGTCTTTTCTGACTGGGAGTTCTTTGGAGCGGCAAACATGTCCACGAGTGTACGCTGCCGCTTCAAGGGGTTCGAAGCCGACGTGGACGCGTTAGAGTTGTCCTGAGAAGCGCTCGGCGTCGTGGATTCATCGCGCCTCGACGACGCGGCTTCGACATCTGCGAGGTAAACGACACGTGTATCGTCTGCCATCTGGTCGACGAACGAGAAGAAGACGCGACAGCGCTCCAAGTGCTGCTTTAACGCGTCCCTGTGCCCCCGGGATGGCTTTGCCTATTATAGATCCGGCACCGGACGCGTGCCGAAGAGCGCCTTGGTCAATTTATTAGTTGCAGGGTCACATTTGCTTTTGAGACCTGACCCCAACCACTAAAACTGAAACGGGCTATTTAGTCTTACACGTCGCCGAAATCCATCAAACTGCCTCGCTCAGCCTCCTCACCGTCACCCCCATCCGCCAAGAATGCTTCTGGGCGCGCAGACTCAGTTAGAAGGCCGTTCCTTAATGTCCGGTCGTCCAGGCGGCGTCTGGGTTCGTTCAGCGCAGATGTAGCACCCCCGGATGGCAATCTAGACCTGAGCTCCACGTACCACGCTGGGTCATCGAGGTACGACCACGTTCTCAACGCTTTGTCAAGCTGACGTGGCAGAATAGTGACGATTCGGATACAGACACAGCCGGCCAGGACACGGACGACGAACAGAATATGAACCGTGGACGTCGCACATCCTTGAAGAGTCCACGGAAAGATGTGCGAGATACGCTAAGGAAGAAGAAGCAACAAATGTCGCCCTTGCGACGCACTTTGAGTCCCACGGTTGCCGAGCACGTCTCGGAACAGAGGATGAATGGCACATCAGGGCGTAGGCGGTCGTTCACGCGGTCGCGGTCCCCGCACATTCGTAAAGTGAACAGTTCAGGTCAAAGTCCTCATCAAACGACCAATACCCCCATGCCCCATGCTCGTCATCGTGCCCTACCGACATCGTACGCGCTCCTTCCTGGAGAAATTTCTCTTCACGCGTCAATACCATTTAGTGGCATATCCTGGACATTCTCTGCCGACGCCCGAGGTTTGGCTGAATCCCTTTTGCTCCTCGGATCTTTGTACTATGCAAACAAAAAACTTGCTTTGGCTTTCGAGCCTTTGCACACACCTGGCCCTTCAGTATCATCAGGTAAGACTTTCCCAATCATAAGCAGCTTACATGCACACGTCCTCTACAGAGATAAACATACTCATAATCACCTGCATTATTTATGTCATTTGGAGTCATTCTTCTTTCGTCAAAAGGGCACCTACTCCGCCTCCTTCTGAAGTGGACGATGCTCGTGCTCCGTCTCCTCGCATAGACTCTCGGGAAAGCAGGCGTGGCGGCGGTAGTGTGCGCTTGGCCCAAAACAGAGCGCACTTTGGGTTTGTGTGGATGAGTGTACCAAAGAACTTCAGGTGCGTCTATACTCCAGGGACTTGTACATATCACTCATATGATCCAGGGACTGCCTGGATGATGGTGCACTGACAGGGCTGTCATTCGCACCCCTCATCTCAATTGCCCTGCTGGTCTCCTCGCTCCGCCAAGCCGCATCACCCAACCCTGTTTTGCTACCTCCTGGCTGGCTGATCGAAGTTCCTCGTGTTCTAGAAGGTGCACGTGCACCGTTGTCCGTTCTGAACGCTTTGATATTGTCTAGGCGTAGCCTGGTCGATTATGCGACCCTCTGTTCATTCATTCTCCTGATCCAGATCTTCTCTTCATCGTGGTACGAAGCAAGGTACCGCAAGGGACGGAATGTGCCTGAGGGTGAGCGTGGCTCTGTACCACGCAGCGAAGCACGACGAACATGGACCTATTGGATATATTCGTATGTCCTCACCCTGGTCGCGCTATTTGTCCGATATTTGCTTGCAAGTAATAATATTGACCTGTGGCAAAGTGAGTGCACTCTAATTGTGCGTATCTGATTGGTTCACCAAAGTGGATAGACCTTAGCTACTTTGACATCACCGTAGGCTCTGTGTTCTTTCAGTTCTGCCTATACATTGCTTTACGATTGGCCCATGGAGGTTTCACCCTTGGTGAACTTGCACTTGTGTGCTTTGGGGGATTGTCATTGGGTACCGAACTACTTAATCTCACGAGAGCACGGGTAAGCGAAGATGTAGATTTTAAATGATGTATGCTGACTATTTCCGAACAAGTTATGGCCGAAGAGGACGCCTTTCATCAAGACTTACCGCCTCCCAAACCCGCTTCTTATTCTTCAGATTGCCCTCATAGCCGGATCGTTTCTCACTGGATTCCTACTTTCCCCGCTGCTCGCGCTATCTCGCCATATAGCACAGCGACCTGTTCGTCGGCTTAAATTTCCCCACGAAAAGCCCAGGCATCAGCGAGCGCTCGCTGCTGGCTTTTATGTTGGCACGCTTGTGATTGTAACCGGTCTTATTGGGTCATGGACATGGCTATGCCTCGGGAAACGAGACCCGTGGTTGTGGGTGATCTTTTGGATTCTCCAGGGGACAAAAAAATGGACCCGACCATTGTTGCTGTGCTACTGGGCACTGCTAGGCAGTATAAGCGTTGCGGGGTGGAACCGACAGTTGTCGAGGTCCCGGAGGTACAAGACACGGAACGCTGCGAGCAACTTGGGAGACAATGGGATGCTTTCAACGCCGACGATTCAAACCCAGAAATCCGCAGAACCTGCCACGTCACCATCGGCAGGATTAGGGCTTGCGTTTGCAAACTTGCCGAACCTTCCGAATCTGCCCAATGGGACACAGGTGGCGACAGACTTACTGGACGCTGCTGACAAGCACGTTCCGACGCTGAGTGTAAATGCTCGTCGAAAGTTCTTCCACGCGTTGGCGGTTGTTATGTTTTTGCCCGGTGTAGCTGTTGACGTCAGTCATGCCCACTTGTGTCATGTATGTTACTAACGAGTGGCATCGCGCAAAACAGCCAGCATTTACACACTTGTCATTCAGCGCCGCATTTGCGCTGTTCATCTTTGCGGAGTATGTGCGATACTTCGCCATTTACCCGTTCGGTGCTGTTGTGCATCTGTTCATGAACGAGTTCCTGGACCAAAAGGACCGTGGGACGGCGATTTTGAGCCACTTTTACCTGTTGACCGGATGCGCGGGCTCAGTGTGGCTTGAAGGGTGAGTGGGGTCGGTCACTTGGGGGTCAGATGCTGAGTGGAGATGACCTAGGCCGTCGCGGATTCTGATGTATACGGGCATTCTCGCGCTGGGCGTGGGGGACGCACTCGCGTCGATCGTGGGGAAGCGTATTGGAAAGCACCGGTGGTCAACGAGTTCGTCAAAGACGATCGAGGGGAGCATTGCATTTGCAGCGTCCGTTGTGGTGTGCGCATGGGTTCTGCGTGTGCTTGGGCTTACTGAGCGGTTCTCGGTGCGTGTCGGTCGAGCATGGGTGCGGAGCTGATGCTGACGGGATGGATCTAGATGACACGGTACGGGGTTGTTGCGGTATTATCGTCGGTGTTGGAAGCGCTGTCGGAGCAGAACGATAATTTGACATTGCCACTGTACATGTGGAGCATGCTTGTTGTTGTGGGAGCGTAGAAGGAGCGGTTTGGTCATGTGATCGGGTAGTGGTAGTGGGGAATGTATTTGTCCGCTGATTTGCGTTGCTATTAATATTAAGTATAGTCCTCTCTCTGTTGCGCATCGTCTTTGCGTTCTGGTATGTTTCTCTTTCTCTCTCCCTCTCTCTTGAAGCAGCTCTCTCACTCCCCCTAGCCATGCCCGCCATACGAACCACGTGATCATGCCAGCAACAGATAATGACCGCTCCTCAAAGCTCCCCCTCCCCGCCCTCGCAACCCCATTCCCCCTCCTCCAAGATCCGTCCTTCCAAATGCCCTTCCAGCTCTTCCCGAATCCCTCTGAGCGCGTTCGCAGACCCTCCAGACCCGCCACCGCCTCCATTCTAGAGGGCCCCTCCTCCTTTCTCCTCCCTGGACCCCCCTTTCCTTCAAATCAAGATATCCTCGTATGTTCTCTCTCTTTTCCCCGTTGGTCCCCAGCCAAGCCCCTCCCAGCCCACCCCTCCTCCACGTCAGGATGGCGATGTCTCTGACTATGCTCTTCGCTGCGACACCATAACTGGTATGCATGTTTGCGCCGTTCATTTCGCGGACTTAATTGACATCTCCTTCTCCCTATGCCCTAACACCGACAAACCCCCGTCAAAGATGGCTCCGTGCACACGAGTGATGCACGATCACAAGCGACGCCCTCCGACTATGATTGGGTCTCGTTCATGACTGCTTACGCAGCCGGCCAGTGGAGCCCCCACCGAACACCTCATCCGCCTCGTTCTGTATTCGACCCTGCTTGGCCCAACATGCAGCCCGCATCCTCGGATCTCCCCGCCTTCACATCTCCGAACAAATCGTGTCAGTCGAGTGCCTCATCGTCGGAATCTCTGCTTCCCGGGCACCCTACCATCTTGTCATCAAACTCTGACTCTGTCAACGAGAAGGAGCCCAAGAACCAACTCACCGTCTCTCCTGAGAAACACTTCCTCAAGCTCCCCCCACCGTCAGCTTCGCTGATTGTCCGTCGCTTCCGTAAATCGTTTACCGATCTCAGGCAAGCGACCGGTCATACAATGCAGCTTTCCCTGGATGGTACCCAGGGGTTGACTACGGCTCCGGACGCGACCACCGCTGCAGCGACCATGCGTTGGGCTGCCGCCAGAGTGAACATATCCCCGCTTGCATTACCATCTCCCGAGCATGAACTCACCGATCCTATGCGTGGTGTGCATGCTGCCATCCCCGGGGTCCATGCACCTGAGTGTAGCCCTCCGCTCAATCCTGGAACCCCCGGAAACAACCGCAAAACACGTTTGGGTAGTTTCTGGGAGGGGACTCAAGACGTGAACGACGACGCTGACCGACTGTCGATAATCCAGGGTTCAAATCCTGCGTCACCAACACGCTCTACAATTGATGGCGATGCTCGCCCACCACCCGCAGATCCGACTTGGAACACTTTAACCACGCCTGCTTCTGCACCTCCGCCACGACAATCGCCCGAGGAACAACCCGAAGAAGACTATTTCACCGCATCCAGTGTTCGTGCGAACACCGTGGACACTGACTCTCACACCATCCCCGATGTACCTAGCGTGTGGCAAGAGTATGTTAATGTTCAGCGAGACAACGAGCCTCTCGATATGAATGCGTCAGCTACCTTGCCGCGTAGAACGTGTCTTGCCCGCCAAACGTCCTCTCCTTTACCGATCTCGACTGCTTCAGAAAGAAAGCTCACTAGCGGGCGATCAGTCTCTGAGACGGTAAGCGGTCACAGAATAGGTCGTGCCGCGAAGGAGGAACAAATGTTCTTGGAGCTGGGATATCTTGCTCCTCCCAATCCCCCAGATGAGCTCGAGCGAAGGCGTGCACTCTACAAGTAAGTGCATGTTACATCCGGGCACTCCTTCCAGCAGCATATTGATGAGTAGTGCAGATTTAATATCTGGAATACTGCACCCGACATCAATTTTGATCGGATTGCTCACTTGGTCAAGCTTGTATTCAACACCAAAAGTGTATATATCTCTCTTGTGGACTCTACAGAGCAGTATGCCATCAACGTTGTTGATTCCACGCGATATTTTACTTACTTTGAGGCAATAGGTGGTACAAATCTCAATGTACGTGTTTTGAGGATCTGTCTGCCGTGCTAGTTGCCATTGATGTAACAGGTGGATCATCATTCACGCGTTGCCCTCGCCTGACCTCATTTTGTGCACACAGCATCTTACAGCGGTAAGTCTTTACGTGTTATCGTTCCTTTATCTTCTTAATATTTCTCAGCTGTGATGAGCCTACTGTCATCTTGGACACGCTAGCAGATTGGCGCTTCGCGAAGAATGTACGTGAGAATGTTTCCGGTGCTTGTCTGCCTGTAATTGTTCATGCCTTTCTAGCCATTCGTGACCGGGAATCTCCATACTCGATTTTACGCGGGTGCACCGCTGCGGACCCAGGAAGGATATAATATTGGCAGGTAATGCATGTAGATAAGTTCTGCGCACATATGGCTTATGTAACGGTAGCCTGGCCCTGATTGACGATTCACCGAGGCAAGACTTCTCCCCCCGTCAACGACATACTCTCAAGGAATTTGCGGTAGGTAAAATGTTTGTCACCTTCCGCGATAATAACCACTCTCAAGGCCATTGTGATGCGCGAGATGGAATTATGGAGAGACAAGGTTAGTCGTTCCTCAAAATACCTAAACTTTTCAACAACCTTTTTCGCAGATCCAGCTTCGCATACGAGACAAGATTCAAACATCTGTGAGATTTCTTATCTTACGTCAAAGCACTTTTATAATGCGTTCGTAGATGGAACATTTTAGCAGAGAATGTCTTGAGATCGACCAACAAGAGTCTCAAAGTGCCGATATGTACGCCTCGGCATCCATGGACAAAGTGTATGACCGTGCAGCCAAGCTTGTGAAGCGTACGTTAGATGTCGAGGAAGTCCTAGTCATGGATGTTTCGCACTGCGAGGTACTTGAAACACTCAGTGCAGAAGCGACCGTGTCGGTGGTAATACACCACGGTAACGCACAGACACGCGCGACTTCACGGACACTTACGGCCGACGAGCAAAGCAAGCTTAACACGTTTTTTGAGCAGTTCCCTGACGGCAAGATTTCAGAGGGAATCTTACCGGTTTGCTTTCGCCCGTTTATACCAACTCATATACAGTATGCTTTAAGTGAGTGACTAAACTTTTTTATAGTGGTCAACTACCAACTCATCGCGATAAAGCGGTTCCTGTCTTTAATATTGACAAGCGACCTTTCGCATTGATCTGCGCTTACAATGCCTCCGACCCATCGCGGCGTTTCGTAAGTAATAGATTTTTGCATATGTCATTGTGCTCACATCGACCATGTAGTTAGAAGGTCACGAACTGTCCTACCTGCGTGCCATTGGTATTATCCTACTTGTGCACATGAATATGTCTATTAATTGTTATATCAGGCGTAATCATCCTCTCCGCCGTGCTGAAACGACGCATGATGCTCGCAGATCAGGCCAAAAGCTTATTTATATCGAAGTAAGTCGCCCTGCTCCACACTGTCTAGCAATATTTCATTGGTGTCTAGTATATCCCACGAACTGCGAACACCACTTCATGGCGTCAGTTACAGTTTTCCCTTCTGCGTGGCACCCAACTGATGTGTCAACGTAGATATTGGCAGCTGCTGAATTATTGGCTGACACCTCATTGAACCACGGGCAAACGTCATTTCTGCACACTGTCCAGGCATGCGGTACATCGCTTGTGGAAACCGTGAACCACGTGCTAGACTTCACGAAGCTCAGCGGGAACATGAAGTCGGGTGGTGTTGACAATGTCATCACCCGGACAAGGTGTGTCATCTGCAATTTCCCGGAGTTGAAGCCCATAAAGAATGTTCAGGGTGGACCTGGAGCAACTTGTCGAGGAAGCGATTGACGGGTCATGGATAGGTTATTGCGCACGCAACTTGTCTAGGGGTTCTGAGATAGGCAGTGTATATGCGCCTAATATGAATCAGCGATCCTCGAGCGTTGTGACCGCTCCAGAATCTTCGCCGAACGTCGAGATCGTCGTCGATATCGATCATCGCGAAGGAGTAGGTCCATTAAAATGGATTTTCCGCGCATTTTGCTGAGACCAGGACCACGTAGGGGTGGATACTGAAGTGTGACAAAGGCGGCATACGCCGAGTACTGATGAACTTGTTCGGAAACAGCCTTAAGTTCACATCAGTAGGTGGATCATTGTCTCTTCACGCCTTCGCTCACTGGTTGCATACAGAATGGTTATGTTCATGTGTCGCTGAGACAACTCTCTGCACCCGAGGATATCGCGAATAACACGGTTAAGGTAGAGCTTTGCGTGAGTGATACTGGGAAAGGTATTGGTCAGAATTTCCTCAAGGTCAGTCCCTTCATCCCGAGGGTAGAAGTTCGTTATTCATATGCTATAACCAGAACCACCTATTTCATCCGTTCTCGCAAGAGAACCCCCTACAGGCTGGAACGGGTTTGGGACTTGCGATCGTGAGCAGCATCGTCCGATCCCCGAGTGTCGCCGGCAAGGTAGAGGTCGTCAGCGAGGAGAGCGTGGGCACAGACATCAAAGTGGTATTTGAGGCCGAGATACTTGAGGAGGCCTCGAGTAACATTCAAGACCCGTTTTTCTTTGACGACCGAATGCGACCACCGGTGATCTCCTTCCTTGGTTTCAAGAAACGAGGTCGTGGTGCTCAGCTTCTCAGCGAGGTTCTCCATAAATATCTGATCACCTGGTGGGGTTTCACGCCTCAGCAAGAGGGTGCTGAGCTCGGTGATGTCATCATTCTCAACGAGGACCCATCACCCATCGTTGCTGCGCTCGAGAAGATGGACAACAATCGCTCATTCATCATTTTTACCTCAAGTCGGGGAAGCCCTCGTGTAATGGGGATTTGCAACGCATATGAGAACAATGGTGGCTTTTGTCGCATCGTACACAAACCCGGTGGACCCTTCAGACTCCGTACAGCCCTGAAACAACTTCTCCGAGCAAGACAGCGACGACAACACCGCATCCTGAGTTTCACCAGCTCGGGAATGAGTTCTGAAGACAACGTCTCTCTCCACTCATCCATTTTCGCAGACGAGTACTCAGAGTCGACCATCGAGAGACACCGACGTGGGAGCACCGATAACTGGCGAGACCGGCCAACGCTAGGCGTTTCCGGCGTCGCGGTGTCTATATCTTCAGAGTCAGAAAAAGACATTGTCTTCCAACCTACCGATGGTGAACAAACAGTGACGATACCGTGTACCAGCAACTCAACACTGGCGGTCAGTGGCAGCGGGAACCTGCTCAAAGCGTCGGTCGGACCTCTCGAGTCGACCAGACTACGTCGAAAGGTATTGGTTGTAGAGGATAATAACATCCTTCGTAACTTGCTGTGCGTGATCGCATCTTTGGTCACGTTCATTTCCGCTGATTTACTTGCGAGGTAGTGCTAAGTGGCTCACCAAAAAGGTACGCGAGGTTGCAGACGCTGGTGATGTTCTCTTACATTCTTCAAGGGTTTTGAATATCGTGAAGCTGTAGACGGTCGCCAGGGAGTTGAGACCTTCCAAACCGAAGGCCCGTTCGAGTGAGCGGTAATTCTTGTCGTCGGGTGCCTTGTCTTATATTAGCTTAGCGTGGTGCTGTTGGATTTGTCAATGCCTGTGCTTGACGGTAAGTTGTTTCTCGTAGTGTTATTTTATCGGTAAGAGGGTATTCATTTCTTGGGTAGGAGTCGGCGCTACTGTTGAGATTCGCCAAATTGAGCGTGCGCGTTCAAGTCAACAGTCAAGCGTAATCCTGGCACTGACAGGCATGTCTTCACTTGAAGATAAGCGGAAAGCATTCGAGGCTGGAATGGACGGATAGTGCGTTCTCCACCCATCGATACAAACCATCTTGACGATCGCTGACACGATCTGCAGCCTGGTCAAACCTGTCGCATTCAGAACGTTAGATGACATGTTCCACAAACTGGGTCTCGCTTGACCCACTGCACCCATCGCATTCACAATGTATACATACACACAACCACCCTCGCATGACTGGACATTGACAGATTCAACTCCTTGTTAGAATATTTTTGAGGATGCACTCATGTTTTCATTTGCCCCCGTGACGTCGACATAGTCTTGTTGACGTGTCCCACCATTTTGACCTACTGTACCAATCCACTCCACGGGCAGCTACCCTCAATGTTTCACCTTTGTAATGTCCCGTGTTTTATCATGCCTGCTCTGTTATGCTACTTCGCTGATCACTGTTCTTTTGTTACACTCGAGCTCCTTAATTCTTGTCCCCAAACATCTTTTCCCCTATTAGTATCCATTGTTCCTCCATCCAAGATTGCTTGAAATATAATAGTTAACATAGGCTCGAATTTCTGGGTACGTGAGGCGCGGTGCGACGGCAAGCAAATCAATCCCTTTTTAAGAGGAAAAAGGCAGAAACCAGGCAATGGCCAGGGTTGAGGGGCTGGAAAACAAAAGTTTGCTGTAATTCTACAAACATGGCGACGAGATGACAATGTACAGATTTACACGACGACGCGATCCGTTTTTGAGAATGACATGGCCGGAGGAACGGCTAATAAGTGTTGATTTGCGTTTGTTTTTTTACACGTATGCCCACTTGCCCAAGGATTCCACCCATCTTCTGAGCTCTGCTTTCGACGTGTTGATAAACGTCGTTTCTAGCGTGTCAGAGTCCACGGGAGGCGATTGCGTGGGGGGTGTGGGCAGGCCAGACGCATTCGCGGATCGGGAAAGTATCCCAAGCCCAAGTCCCCCTACTTCCACTAGGTACGTCCTGAATGTCCCCGACGCAAACTTCTCGGATTCGAGCGCGGAGATGAGAGAAGTAAGTTTGGACGAAGAAAAGTCTGTGGATGAAGAATGAAGATCCACTGTCAGTTTTGCGCGTATAGAAAGGGGAACATTGCGGATAAGGAATCATTCACAGGGAACGAAGCGAGAAAGAAGAAAGAAAGAAAATGAGCACCGACCCTCTGGTATAAGTGTCACAGCGCATCCTCCACCTCCCGCGCCTGTCAGCTTTGTGGCGAGATTGTATGGATCAGCCATAGTGATACGCCGTACAGCTTCCAGGGATGGATGCGAGACACCGAGTTGATCGAGGAGTCTGTGGTTTTCATCGATGAGGGTCTGAGACACTTCAACATCAGAGACGAGGGTGCAAGCGCGGATAATACAATGAATGACACACCGCCAGGGTTTCCTTACCCCCAGACCCCGAGAGCACACTACTAGCTTTCTCGACCACTCCCTGGATATCATTCAGAACCTGTCCAACCTTCGCTGGCTCTTCTAACTTCTGCTTGCCGACGCTACCTACGAGGTCCTTCGTGTTTCGAGGGACACGGGTATCCGTAAGTAGGAAGCGGTGCGAGGTGAACCTAGTATATAGGAGGTAGTCTTCGTGAGAACCATCGCCCGCCCACCAAGTAGCAATGATGCACGATGGAGAGGTGACATACCCCTCGATAGAAACCATTCCTCCTTTTTTGCCTTCACTCGAAATGGATTTCGTGTACAACAATCCTCCACCGTATACAGCAACTGAGTTGTCGATACCGCTAGGATTGCCATGTAGAATCTTTTCGGAGAGGAAGGCATAGATATTGACACTGTCTGCGAGATATTTTGGAAGCCTGTCAGGTTCTTGAAGCGAAGAACTTGAACCGGAATAGGGATCGGAAAGGGAAGGAAGAGTGATGCGGCCGGCAATCAACATGAGCGCAGTCGTTGTGCATACCGAAAATGCTGCCGAAGATCCAAGTCCAGCACCTACGGGTAGGGTAGCACGAACGGTCAAAGTAAATGATGGTCTGTAGCCACAATTGAAGAGGATGCGTCAATGCGTGCGTTCTCCAGAGAGAAAATTGTACCTAGTTGTGCTTTCAAAGTCCTTGGCAAAAACCATATATAGATACAAGAACGCAAGACTGGCCTGGCGTGCATGGGAACCCAACGCCTCTGGAAGCGCAACTCTGGATATTTCCTCCAGAAATTTGAGATCAAGAGGAACTTCGCTGGCTCGGGACGCGGCTGGTTGCAAAGTGGATGGGTGAGTGAGTCCGAATATGATGTAGCGACTCACCAGGAACGGCTTGCCAAGGCAAGCTACCTATGTCCCACTCATACTTGAACCCTCCCTCCTTGTCGCCAGCATCGATGTCTATGAAATGCACACCAACTCTGCGAGTCGAGGTCCCGGATTTTGGTGTAGCGATAGCGTAGCACCGGAGAGATACAGAAGCAGCAAGGGCAGGCACACCGTATACGACGGCATGTTCTCCGAACAAGATAACTTTGCCGGGTGAAGAGACGATCCACTGCTTTTCGTGTGGCTGCAGCTTCACGCTTTCGCCTCGGGTAACCTCATCTTCCAACGCCAACTTTGCAACAGCTTCGTCGATAGTCGTGCGTACCCGTTCGACGCCCTGTGGGGTTCGACGTACAGCACCAGCATCGATGAGTGCACGCTCGAGGTCGTCGAGTAGATCTGCAGGATCTTCAATTCCGACGCAAAGGCGGATGAGATCTTCTGGGAGACCACGCGCTGCGCGAGTTGCCGCAGGAATAGAAGCGTGTCTAGTGGAATTTGCTCACGTGACCCAGAAAGACGAGGATGGGAACGTACGACATGGCACATGGCATACTGATCAACGAATTGACGCAGCCGAAGCTGACACTGACGGCCCACAACCGTGTACCGGCGACGATGCGTTCGCTGACGTCCTTGTCGCCTGTAGTAAAACTTAAGACCGCACCATAACCAATGGAGATGCGTTCGTGAACATCGCGATTGGGATGGTTGGGGAGACCGGGATAGAAGGTGGGGAAACCGAGGGAATCAAGGTAGTTTGCGACGAGGGTTGCGGTCTGTGATTGTTGTGAGAGGCGGAGTGAGAGTGTCTTTGTTCCTCGAAGGAGAAGGAAACAATCAAAAGGAGTGAGAGCGTTGCCAGTTGCATTGATAGTAAAGGCGATTTTCTGAATTGGTGGGAGTGAGGAGGAGGAACACCACGGGAAGTGAAATTACCTTTGCAATGTCATCCCTGTTGCAAGTAATGATGCCGGCCATGAGGTCGTGATGACCAGACAAATATTTTGTAGCACTGTCGTAAACAATGTCTGCACCGTGTTCGAGGGGCCGCTGTAGTGCGGGGCTCATCATGGTATTATCTACGATGACGAGGGCATCGGGACAGCGTTCTTTGACGTCCTTCGCAATGCTAGCCAGGTCGACGATCTTGAGGAGGGGGTTCGTGGGAGACTCGAGGAGGACCATGGCGATGTTATTCTTAGGATGGAGGAGGGGAGTGAGAGTGGAAGGGTCGGTCGTATCGACATGGTATACGGTGATGCCCTGGTGGGTCTGGAGGTATGAGAGGAGTCGGTTTGTGCCGCCATATAGGTCGTCGCCTGCGATGATGGCATCTGCAGGCTTGAGGAGACGTAGGATGGTGTCAAGGGCTGCCATGCCCGAAGACACGGCAAAGGCACGGGCTGCAGAGGATATCTTTGCGATATGATGCTCTGCGGGAAGATGAGTGAGGGGTGAGGAGGACGAAAAAAACAGACCGAGATGGGTGCGAGTCGGGTTTCCGCTGCGAGAGTAGTCGTACTCGCCGCTGACGCCCTTGAAAGTGGCGGTCTGGTATATTGGCACGGACGATGCGCCATACTGATCCTTGTGGTCCGGGTTCTCAACGGTCACGCAGAGGGTGGAGAAGCGGTAGGGCTGGCGGGGTCCGTAGGGCGAATCTGGCTCCGGAGTGGGGAGCTCGAGGCGAGCGACGTCAAGAAGCTTTGGGAAGGACATCGTCGTCGTCGGGAATGAACGGGCGTCAGCAGTGCGCATATCTGATCGCACCATTTCTTCACGTGATGGAGTCATCATGCCGAGAGCGACGACGAGAGACCACCGTGAGTGCCACCCTTCCTCGTCGTTAGCTACGTCGAGCTCACCCCCTCTAGCGGACAGACACACAAAACAGGTCCTCACACCCGATGTGATCGCAAAGCGCACAAAGAGACACCTCGAGGAGCTCGAGGTTTGTTTGATGTGTCCACACTAATGCTGTCTAACTAGAACGCTGTCTAGCGCACAAACTATGCTGCCTCGTCGCTACTGAATGAACCCGACTCCGATCCCGAGGCGTCTTCGAACCAGAAATCAAAGTTTCGAGCAAGACAAACGGTGATTTCGGGCAAGCGGACGTTCCCTACTGTCAACGCAGCCAAGAAGAAAAAGTCGACGATGAACGTGCGCACGGCGATTCTGTATCGGAAAGGGCTCGCTGCTTTGATTGACGAGAGCGTGAGTGGCGCATGCCTGGCCCCGCGCAACCCTGACACCGACCACACCAGGGCCTCGCGTCTCTCCCGCCGACGCAGCCATCGTATCTGACCGCCTCTGCGCCGGTGTCGCCGGTCCCACCGCGGATGTTCTGCTCTGTGTGTGGCTACAAGGGTGCGTACAGGTGCAAAAAGTGCGGGATGTCGTATTGTGATCTGCGGTGTGGAGCTGTCCATGAAGAGACGAGGTGTGAGCGACGAGTGGTGTAGCGAGCCGGATGTATTTTACAGTTTGATGAGACCATCAAAATTTTCAATGACTCGGTCCCCGTACGGTCTGTTAAAAATCCAAAGTTTCGTCCTCATCTCTGATCACCGCCTCATCTCCCTCTTGTAAATCTTTAAAATGTGTCCCCACCAGAACGCAGACGCTTTCCCCGCCCCAAAGAACGAGATGGTATCCGTAGACATCACAGCCGCACCCACTATCAACGGACACCACAACAGTGCCAACGGTGTCAACGGTGTCGCTGCCGGACGCGACCATCGCCATCGGAACCCCTATGCTCCCCGTGCCTCTGATTTCTTGAACAACATCTCAAACTTCAAGATCATCGAGAGTACTCTCAGAGGTTCGTTGCAAATTTTTTCCCTCCTTTCCTTCTTTCTTTCTGTTTTTTTTTCTTTCTTTGATATCCTTTCGGCTCGTAAAAACCGACAGCCCGATTATCCCGCTCATACATCCTCAGAGGGCGAACAGTTCGCCAATGCCTTCTTCGACACCAAGACAAAGATTGCCATCGCCAAGGCACTCGATGCCTTTGGTGTAGAGTACATCGAACTCACCTCCCCCGCCGCCTCCGAACAGTCCCGCATCGATTGCGAGGCCATCTGCAAACTCGGCCTCAAGGCCAAGATTCTCACCCACATCCGTTGCCACATGGACGATGCTCGCATCGCCGTTGAGACCGGTCCGTCCTTTCCTTGCCACACTCACATCACCCTCCGATCCCATTACAGGTGTTGACGGTGTCGATGTTGTCATTGGCACCTCTTCCTTCCTCCGTGAGTTCTCGCACGGAAAGGACATGTCTTATATCACAAAGACCGCAATCGAGGTCATCACCTTTGTCAAGTCCAAGGGCATCGAAGTCCGATTCTCTTCAGAAGACTCCTTCCGCTCAGATCTCGTCGACCTTCTCTCAATATACCAAACCGTTGACAAGATCGGCGTCAACCGTGTCGGCATCGCAGACACCGTCGGTTGTGCCAACCCGAGACAAGTCTACGAGCTTGTCCGAACTCTAAGAGGCGTCGTCGGCTGCGACATTGAAATCCATCTCCACAACGATACCGGCATGGGTGTGTCTTCTCTTTTTCTTTCTGACATCTCGTTGATGTCTCCTAGCCATTGCCAATGCATATACCGCCCTCGAAGCAGGAGCCACCCACATCGATACATGTACGTCATTATAGCTCCTCATCACCCATTTACTCACTTCTCGCAGCCGTCCTCGGAATTGGCGAGCGTGTTGGCATCACTCCTCTCGGAGGTCTCATTGCTTGCCTCTACGCTGCCAACCCCGAGTACGTCAAGTCCAAGTATAACCTCCCCATGCTTCGTGAAATCGAGAACCTTGTCGCCGAAGCTGTAGAGGTCAACGTACCATTCATGAACCCCATTACGTGCGTGTTCCTTCCTCCCTTTTAGATCCGTCTTACCCACACACACTACTCAGTGGTTATTGTGCCTTTACGCACAAAGCTGGTATTCACGCCAAGGCAATCCTCAACAACCCTAGCACATACGAGATCTTGAAGCCCGAAGACTTTGGCTTGACTCGCTACGTCTCCATTGGGTAAGCAATGCAAAGGCTACGAAGCGACGTTACCATCTAATCGTTGTCGCAGTCACCGACTCACTGGCTGGAACGCTGTCAAGAGCCGTGTTGAACAGCTCGGCCTCCAACTTAGTGACGAAGAGGTACCTCTAATCCGCCCAACTTGATATACATGTCGATGGCTGACTCACCCAACATAGATCAAAGACGCTACTGCGAAGATTAAGGAGCTCGCCGACGTCCGCACACAATCCATGGATGACGTTGACTCGCTTCTTCGTGTCTACCACTCTGGCATCCAGAGCGGGGAGCTCGCTGTGGGACAGAAGGAAGCGCTCGACCGTTTGCTCAAGAGACACCGCGGGGGGTCGCTGTCAAGCGAGAGGGCTCAGGGCGTTGCTGTGGCAGCATAATCATCCATATGGGTAGGTCGGATCTCGCGGGAAACGCAGTGGGAACACTGCGCTTCCAGCAAAGCTCAAAAGCGGCATGCGATCGCGATATGTATCTAGTACTTATCTGTTGGGGGCGATGTAAGTTGATCTGTAAATCCACACAAAATAGTTGTCGTACGATCATGTGTGATCGCACACGTTTGTGCATGCACCTCAAGTTTCAACGCAACCCCATCACGTAGCTGGATATCTGTTGATCAAGTCAAGTCACACGTTGTCGGAATCAACGGACCGGGTTGCGATTGTAACCTCGTTTCGTCGAGTTCAAGTCGAATTCCGAATTCTGGATGCAGCAAAACCTTGAGGAAACAATCATTGACACTGCTGCATTCAATATTACTCACAGCTGTGGAGTGGCATGATGCACACAACTGTGTGGGTTGTTCCGGGGTATCAAGTTCGATGTCTGATGGCAATCCAAACGAACAGCGATGAGATCCCACCTGCCTGGGTTGGCCACCTCACAAGTGAACGCGATCCATCTGTCGCCGAGGTGATCCGTGTTGTGAGATTCATCGCTGACCGTGTCAGCCGTTGTGGAGTGGAGCCAAGTAAAAAAAAAAACCCCGATCATCAAAGGATAGTCCTCGGTGTGCTCATGCGTGCTCATGCTCCAGAAATCCACGGAAAATAGAGAAGCCGAAACCACCTGGAAGATCCGTCATCGAAGAAGTAGATCCAGATGGAAAAGCGAATCGGAGCATCCTGCCGTGTGACCTCAATGTTCCAACCAGCAGTTTCTACCTTTAGATTGCTAATGAATGCCACCAAATTTGTTGTGCCAGTAAATGAAATACTGTGCACAGAAGGCATGATATAGTCCCACAAAGGTGCGCAGCATGTCGGCTCCCCGTTGCAATCAGTAGATGCCAACCGGTGGAAGCCTTGGATGCGTTCAACGTCTCCAGGATACAGTGGCCTGTCACAGCTTTGGGTTGCAACCCGCGAAGAGGGGAAGCGAAAGTCAAGGGTAAAGTGGATGATCTGCCTACCAAAGCTAGCTTGTTACGCAACAGTGTCGAGGATGAAGTTAATCATAGCAGTTGTGCACTCACAACTCGAGGGGATAGTGAGGATGGTGTTTTTAGAGTACTTCGGTGCACAGGCCATGCGAACAAAGACCCACCATCTACACTGTCGCTGTGAAGCGACGTCTGATTAGCACATGCAACTGACCTTTCCTCAAGATAAAGCCAACATAACAAAAAAAAGGGGGTCAATATCCATACTTGAAAAGGCACGCACTGATTGGGGATGACTGGGTCACTCGGTTTTCGCTACATTACAATAAATCTGAGGTAGCGTTTAAACAGCTGTTAGAACGAGGAACAACAAGATAGGACATGTCCTTAGAAACATATACGATAGCTCGCATACCGCCCGCTCGTCTCGCTGGGACGTGTAATTTTGACTACTTGACCACGTCGAAGGCCATAATACCGGGCGACAGGATCTGCCAACTGAATGCGAGGGAGTTGCGTTTCCTTCAATCGACTGAAGCACAACTATCTCAACATGCAGATCGCTGGTGAGAGGTAGAACATACTATTTTTGGAGTAATTGTTTCTTTTGTTCTGGTGTAAGGACTTCATGCCGAGGAACCAGAGTGTGATGAGTGATGTTGACAAGTAGATCAGCTTCGGAGAATTCTTCAAGCCGATATTGCTGAGACATCGCCGCAATGACCTACGGAAAAGTCAAATCAAATTCGGTGACCTGGGGTGAGGGTCTTAAATTTCACCTTTCGCGCTGACGGTGTCATGTTACCCGGAAAGATGATGATTCCCCTCTGAATAGACTTCTCCTCAAGGATGCTGAGTAATCTTACGGTTTGATGAGTGCTTGAATAGGATAACTTAAAACGGCGCGTACTTTCGCATCGTTTTGACACCAACACTCCTTTCGTCGGAAAAGAAGATGAATATCTGGTCGGCGGGGTTATCTCGCGAATTGGTGAAGAAATTGAGTTGATTTCGGCTGTCGGTCCCGTCAGCTCCTTTGCGGTCTAACCGTCCGGAATAACCACGCACTCTACGCTGCCGCCGCTGTTTGCGTAGTGTGCTCTGAAGGTAGCGAGGTCCATGTTGATCTCTTCGTCAGAGACTTGGTATCCCTAGCTCAACTTTTCGATGAGATTTCTGCATGACATGAGATTATGAAGTCGACGGACTCTGTCCTTGACGAGTTCGTGTACCGTCCGGTTGACTTTCCACAGTTTTGCGGTCTCGTCCTCTGCCATAGTTTGAAGTGTAATTTAAGTGGTGTTCAAACTCAGCCGTGACAGAGTGATCTACCTCTACTCTGCTCGACATCGTATGGCACCACCACTGACAGCAACGACGAATGGCGTCAACCCGGCCAATTCGACAATACCGCTTTCCGATGCGCTCATGGTGTGTTTTATCGCTATCTGTGACCTCAGCGTGTTTTGAGCGCCACGGTTTGCAGACCAAGTTCAAGCCCGCTAAAATCTTCAAAGGCGCCGTAGAGCCTACACCACCTCCAACGCCAGGGAGCAGTTCGAGAGTGAATGCTGGTCCTAGACATATCACTGCAATCACCTTTGATGACAGGGGTGACCAAGTTCTGACAGCATCTGAAGATGAGACCTTTCGGTTATATAGCTGTAAGACGGGCAAGCAAGTTATCCTCGTGAGCTCCGTCGCAGTGCACCATTGACCCGAGTGGAAAACAGACATTTGAAAACACTGTATTCAAAAAAGTATGGGGTTGATCTCCCTCGTTTCACCCACAAGAACACGACTGTTGTACATGCCTCCACCAAGGAAGACGACACTATACGGTACCACTCTTTGCACGACAACAAATATTTGCAGTATTTCAAGGGACATAAACAACGCGTAATATCACTGGAAGTATCACCCGTGGATGACGGATTTATGTCCGGCTCAATGGACAAGACGGTCCGTCTCTGGGACCTTCGCGTGCCTACCTGTCGCGGGTTACTAAACCTCCCCGCCGCCCCAGTAATTGCATATGACACATCTGGAATTGTCTTTGCAGTAGCGGTCAATCAGTATTCGCGAATTCTGTTGTATGACCAGGCAAATTACGACAAAGCACCCTTCCTGACCATCACACTCGAGGACCCAACTTTGGCTCTCATCAGCTACCCTCCTCGACCAATCTACATGACGTCGCTGGCTTTTTCCTCGAATGGCAAATATATTCTGGTGGGCTGCTCAGGCGACGCACACTACATCATTGATGCTTTTGAGGGCCATCTCCTCGCCAAGTTAGAGGGACGCATTGGGCTCGAACGTCGACGTATGGACACTCCTCAAAGCATAGATCCCGTCAGAGGCAACAGCGGAGAAGAGGTCTCATGGACACCTGATAGCAAATACGTCATAAGTGGGAGCCTCGATGGGCGGATTGTGGTTTGGGATGTGCAGAACTTACCCACCCGGTCAGGCCAAGTCGATCTAAAGGTCCCACCACTGCGTCTCCAGCCCCTGGTGAGCTTAGACGGACTCCCAGGCCCTTCCAGATGCGTACGTTTCAATCCCCGGTTGGCGATGATGGTTACTGCTGGCGCAGAATTAGTGCGTGCTTAACTTTACCTCTCCAAGGGGACATGATACTGATTGTCCCCCAGGCATTTTGGTTACCGGATCAATCAGCAGACAATGAAGAGGTGGCCAAGGAATTGCTCCGGAAAAAGTAGTAGTTCATCGGCATGTCATCCCTTACCGCATAAATCTTGGATAATTGCGTACTTATGGGCTCATCGACTACGTGAACCATCAGACTAATGCAGAATATGGTAGTATAGCATTTACATCCGAGAATTCCAGATACACCAAAGCATAAGAACAGAGCATGAATACATCCAGCGTTAAAAAGTACATGTGGGAAGGGGGCAATCAAGTTGTAGTCAGCTTCGCAAGTGAGATCTGGTTCGTCGCGACGTTGGTAGAGAAGTAAGCGTTCTTCAGGAAAACATCTCCAACCTGAGTGCTGCATCAAGGGTCGTCGTCCGAGAAGTAAAGGACAAGTATCACTCACCAACCACTCCGTAGCAGCTCCGATCTGTTGAGGTTGAATTCCAGCGGTACAACTACCACTGGGGTCGTTGGAATTGATAGGCAAAACCGCAAGATCTCTGGGATCGATCGCGAACGACGCGTTCCCGAAAGAAAGAGCGAGGCTGGCTTGGGTGGTGCAAGGAATCGTGCATTGTTGCGCATCGCACGCTCCACCGAGGCTCTGCATCACTTGTTGTGCGTCCGAGGGAGGGGCAAGGATGAGGGTGGTACCCGTGTCAAGGATGGCGGTGCGACCAGCAAGACCGGTACTAGCACCATTGACCATGATGGCATCCATTGCACCCTCCCAGAATCCTTGCGTGTTGAGGTTTGGAATAGTAACGAGGGTGTTTGCGACGAATTTGGTAGCGTCAAGCCCACCGAAGGTGACTTCTCCATCATTGAGCTGATCAGCCAGACGCGGAATCTTGAAGGAGGTGATTGGAGACTGGATGAGCTTGTTTGCTGCCAGCGATTCGACTGGAGTAAGAACGTTCTGCTGGGACAATGTCTGTACAGGCGAGATGTGAGTTGCGGGGATACAGACGCAGCGGGATGGACTCACCGATTGAGCAAGTCCCATGAGACCATCGAAAGGTGTAGCGCCTGAGGCAAACTGGATCGACTCTGCGGTTGCAACGCCAAATGTATGGTTTTGCAAAGCTAAACCTGCAATATTGACACTATCCTGACAGAGCAGACCTTGGACTGCTCCTGAACCATATGTGACTTGGAATTGTTGGGTACTCTGCACGAACGAGCTGGAGCTTTGTGCACCTAGGGTGGTATGGTTGCCCTGGAATGATGTCACTGTTGATCTATATGCGAACATCTATCAACTTACGCAGCTTCCTTGTTGAGATTGACAATTCTCGCCAGCAACCCCTACGAGCCGGTCATGGCTAAGGTTCCAGGATGATGGCGGCAAGCGACTCACAGAAATCAGCACTACCAGAATCCATAAGTAGTTGGAAATTCCGTGGAGGCGTCCCAATTTGTATGGTAGCAAGGTATCCAACATCATCGGCTCTGGCGTGCACGGGTGGCAAATCAACATCCAACCTTCCTCAGTTAAAAACGGAGTCCAGCTTACTCGATATTCAATCCGAGAGAGTTGTTAGTAGTAGGTGGTTTGGCGACCGTAACACCACCATTTGTCGCGGCTTGGATGTCGAGCGGGGAAACGCCGGTGTTTGTGCTATTACCTGTTGCTACACCCCCAGCGACCGTTCCATTTCCGGTACCTGTGGTGTTCTTGCCCATTCCTGTAACTGTAGTACCATTATCAACTACCGCAGCAGCGGCCAGGCCAGCCCTGTAATATCTTCTGCTAAAGGTGGAGCTTTGGACCGCTGCAGCTGCTCCAGAGCGTGATCCGGGCCCACTCTCCAACAGATACAGCCTCTTGTGCAACTCGGAGCGGAGGGCATGCTCTGATAGCTCCTCGCGCCCTGTCATACGGGCGAGACGCTTGGAACCGCGGTTGATGTATTGTTGCAAAAGCTGTCAAGACATCAATTGAGTTGGGATGACTAGGAACGGGACAAGCGAGACAAGGAGAACTTACAACTTGGGGGTGGAGGTCTACGCCACGCGGAACATAAAGACGCTTGAGGGGCATGGTAACCATCCCAGAGTTGCTTTGGAGTTGACGCCGTGCGCGGGCTGGAATGGCCTCTGCTGGCGTGAAATTTAGGAGGCATGCTAAGAAAAGCAATGCAAACAAAAATGCTTTCATGATGATCAGAATGAGAAAAGTGAGAGCAAAAAAGAATGCGATCTATAACTTGACTAGCGACTAGCGTCAGGCGAGGCACTGGGGTGGGAGGAATCGTGGTCGACCAGCGACTGTAAAGCAAACGTAATGGTAAAGGACAGATATGGCACCTGGCCTGGCTTGTGCACCCTTGAGCAGGGGAGGAATGGAGCGCGTGTGAGAGGGAGAACGAGGATCAATCGGCACTAGGTTGCCTTATATACTGGCATACTCGGCAGCTGAAGTGGATCCTGCAACACGCTGTATATGGTTACGTAAGGTGGGTTACCTCGTCGGCATGACAAAAGAAAAGTACATTGAACAATGGCCGTGGATCCACTTTGATGCTTTCCGTGTGATTTTGTAGCTCGGCACTGAACAATGTTGCGTAGAAACAGAATAATTGGATATCATATTACACACTATTGAGCGTGAATTCACAATCTGGTTGGTTGTGATTGGGTTGTGATGGAGGAACTCGGCATCGGTGATACACTAAACTGGCTGTACGGTGCTACATGTCAGAGACAAAGCACCCTCCGACCAGCTACACGCACCTCATTGGTACAAATAATCAGCTGAGAAAAACTACAACTTTGCTGGCATTTGGGGATGTGATAATGTATGTTCGCGCGCGTCCAATCGGACAGCCTCCAAACAGTCTTTGTATAGGAAGGTCTTGATCGCGCCCCATACACCCTGTTTGGGTAAAGCTGAAACCTCCTTCGCGAGCTTTGTAGCCTCCTTTAATACAATCTCAGTCGCGAATTCGACGCTTGTTCCACTACAATTTGCAAGACGGTCTACGATGCCCGCTGCGTGTGCTTCAGTTGGTGTGAAGCGGTGTCCTTCAAGGGCAATACGTCGCCGAAGGGGAGGGTCGGATACCTTGGCATTGAGGATGGCAGCAAGCGAGAGTGGCCAGGGTGCACCGAAATGGACCTGAAAGAAAGATCGTGTTAGCGAAACAATCCGTCAAGTCACAATTGATAACAGCAGTGGATAGGAGGTAAACGGTACCTCGTTCATGCATAACCACGCCCGCCTTCTGCTTCCGTCGGTCATGACCCGATAGTCACAACAAAGGGCAAGCATGAAGCCACCCGCAAAGCAATGGCCATTTATGGCTGCGATAGTAGGGACTGGGCACGGGTGAACATCAGGGCTGACGCAAGGACATGGAGAACACACTGGGAAAGGTCAACAGACGCGCATAGAGTTTGTTTGCGGTATCTGGGATAGACAGAATCTGTATAGTCAGAGCTTAGAAGATAGCGAGGGCGCCCATACAGACCAGTGAAGAAGCCAGGGTTGTTCTTTATATTGTCATACAGAAAGCCATTACTAAAGAACTTGTCTTGATTACGCTTTCCCACGATTATAAGAGCACCTTCTCTGGTGATGGATTTCGGTGAGGGACCGCCTGCAAGGGCGGTAAGCCTGTTGTTTGTCCAGTGTCTCTCGACTATGTCTAGTGCGGGCCGGAGTGCATCGTCAATCAAACGTGCAGTGAGTCTGGAATCCTCTCCGTTGTGCAGCTCGATCATCCACAAACCATCCTGAGCTGCAAAGAGTAGTTATTCACGCACATCGGAGGTAGCCTGGAGGAATGCGCACGATAAGTGACGGTGAGGAGAGGCTGAGACTCGGGAAGAGAAAGAGGAAAGTCGAAGGGAGCCATAAGTAAGTACGCGAGCTACTTGCTAGTACTACTAGTAGTAGCTTGATCAAGGCTAAATGACAGTACCCGGTCATGTGACCGCTGAACAAACCTGCCCTCAGTGACTCGAATTTTCCATAGGGGACGCGGCCAGTTGCTTACTGCTATCAAGCCTACTTGGTCTTGTCTTTTCTAAAATGCGTTTCGTTACGCGCACCCTTGCTTTCGTGGCCCTATTTGTTCTCGCCCTCTCTGCATGTACGTCTCCATCTTGTCTCCCTGCATGCATATCATGATGGTCTGACAATACTTTAAGCACCGCTCGAGTCAGTTGAACCCGAAATTGTTATTGAAGCATCGTTCCCTGAGCAGAATCCTTTTGGTCGTATGTCACCAATAAATACCTGTCTAACCCTTCTCTGATACGTTTTCATAGACGTAGTCAACGGCGAACGTAACCAAATTTACCTTTTGGTCGAGAACAAGAGCGACCAGAATGTGACGCTTAACTCTGTCGGTGGTTCTTTCCATCATCCCGATAGCGGTGCCCTAGTGAAGAATGTTTGTCCCTTCGTCTCCTCCTTTCAGCGTCAACCCACCATTTCTTGTCCAGACAACTTCGCTCACGTATGGTTTCCCGTTGTTGGAAAAATCCAAACTCCAAATCCCCTACACGTTCTACTCCGAGTAAGCTTTCCCATTTTCCCGCGTCCGTTCAGGACTGACCTGATTTGCTGCAGGTTTAAGGTGTGTACATCATCTGGTTCCCGATCCTCTCTTCTGGACATGTAATTTAGCCAGGAGACCTCCGTCTTAACATCTGGCTGGAGCATTCTGTGGATGTAAGTTTCATTACATCTCGTGCATCCAAAACATCGACTGGCTTGCTATTACCCAGGATGTCAAGTTCCGCGTCACAGCATTTGACTCTGTGGTGACCATTGTCGAACCCGAAGGTTCTTGGTTTGACTTCAAGCTGTCAGTCTTTTGTATTGCCACGATACTCCCTGCTCAATTGTCCTTGCGTCCAGTATTTCGACATACTTGATTGTCGCTGCATTCCTCGGCGGGGCCTCCTATTTCATTTACCTCACCTACTTCCCCTCTGCGAAAACCAAGAGACCCAAGCGCGTTCGCCCCGACGCCAGCGCGCCTAGCAGTACGATAACAGCCACTTCCAGTGGGGCTAGATATGAGGAAGAATGGATCCCTGAGCACCATCTAAAGAAACCAAAGGTAAGGAAGCCTACTGCTGTTAGCAGCGGAGAGGAGGTGAGCGGCGGCGAGACAAGTGGAGTTGAGGGGAAGCGGCGCAAGGGCAGGAAATGAAGTCTTACGGCTCTGTTTTGAGTCGGCCTGACAGTCAATCTAGATAGACAATCTTTGTACCCTCGATTATCTTTAGATGGACGCATAATTTATATACGACTAGAGGGAAATCATGCAACGGGAGATGCGGCCAGTGATAACAAGTGTGGTAGGCAAAGCCATCAGATATTCCTGTAACGACTATCTCGTTCGTTCAAACATCGATTTTCTTGTATCCCTTTACCTGCCCATCCAGGATGCTAGTCAATTGCAATATTGCACGGCACAGACCAACGTACTTTGTTTTCTAGGAGCATTTGAGCGTACTTTTCTGATAACCACCGGCAGTTCTCAAGAGAGTTGACGCCCTCGTGTCGCTGGCATTTGACGAGCTCGTCTCGCACCAGGCGGGCCTCCATGGCTTTGATCCATGACTCGCGGATGAAATCCTCGCGTTCCTGGAGTTTCGCTACGTCCAGACCAAGGTTACCATGGGGAGGAGGAATGACAATGGAATTTAGAACAACAACCAACGAAACCGGGTTATAGGAGGGTACCCACCTCTGATCAGTTCAGCTCTGTCGTCGGACATGGTCACGGAATTGGTGTACAAGCGGATGTCTCGGAAGCCAGTGAAGACTTGGTTGTATTTTGTTTTGTTTGGTCAAGTACTAATCGACTTCCCTCGGTTGCCCATTGTCTATCCCACGAGGATGAATTCCTATAGCCTAGACTTTGTTTGGTGGAACGTGCTGCCCGGGTTCGTGCAGACAATAAGACCAAGGAGTAGCCCAGCATTACTTTGTCAACCCTAAGGTAACCCTGGATTGGAAAGACAATTGTCAGGTTGTTCCTCGCCCGTTGTTCAACAGATCGCATGATCAATCCGCCATGTTCCTCCCATCGCCTGCGCGTTGCAACTGTCTCAGTTGCGCTGCGTGCAACCCTCTCTCCCTTTTCTCCTTCAGACATTCCCGGACAAAGAACGTGGCAGTGCATATCAAGATGCAAAAAGAAAGCCAAAAAACCACTTCTCTCAGTTGCAGTATCAACTCATCAGCCACTCTGTTCAGCAGCGGCATCAACTGTTCCATGGCGTTTTGCACAAGTTCCTGCTCGTTGACCAACAGCCCCATGATGGGTACTGTCGCTTTTGCGCGGGTGTAGTTCTTGTGTACATGTCAAATCTAGCATCGGTACCAGCTAACGGGGTGGCCGCTTACTTACCTAGGCGCGAATTACAAGTCGACGTGGCCACGCTCCCGCGGTATGTGGCGGCGGCGGGAGCGTTAGAAGGGTCTAGATTGCCTCGAGGACGTCTCATATTCTCACAAGTGTCGGTCTACTGCCCATGGCTTTTGACGCTGATAAAGTGCAGAAGATTCGTCACATCTGCATCTCATAGTCTATCGACGGACTGCTTCATCGGAATCGACGGCAACCTCATAGACGCGGCCGGTCACAAGACTCAATACACATACAAAGGAAAAATAAGTATTCGAGGTCACCGTGCAAAGTGCCACATCCCCTACTATTCATCGACCCTGCAGCCCTGGTGCTCGTCCCCAATTTCCATCCAAAATCCTTGTTTAAACCTGACGGGTATTATCTCCAAATGTTTGGAACTGATTTGCCTCAGACTCGTCTGCGTCCCCCCTTCACGACCTGGTCCTGCTCCGGGATGACATCCGCAAATGCAATTGCAATTGCAGACACAGGCACATCCTGTCTGGAAGTAGGTTGTGACAACACACTGAATGCAGTGTCAATCCCCTGCCAGCGACGATGCAGGTCACGGTCATACAACTCCTGCATGCTGATGATGAACTGCGGCATTAGGCAGCATCCAGACACATAAACAAACATCGTGAAGATGATTGAAGTGTTGCTTATTGAAGCGTAGTGCTGAACTATAGACTCAATATCAGAAATTATATTCCTAGCAGTTAAGAAGGAAATAGCTGTGTGGTTAGTTTTTGGGAAGGTACTTGACTTGGAGTGAGATGGATGGGAGAACAGGATGATGACAAATGGGAGGGAGCGGGAAAGCGAGATGTACACAAGGAAATAAAATACTCTATCTTTCATGAGTTGTTGCATGGACCAATTAGGCTGCCACTGCTTTGTTGCCTTGTACATATCAACTGGCTCCTTCAAGGTTGGAATGGCAGTGAGAACCACAGGTGTAGCATCAAGAACAAATTGTGGAATCTTGTAATACATGCAAATCTTGATTGTGACTTCATCTGCTAAAAGATTGCAAAAAGATAAATCAATGATTTGGAGAATCAAGACTTGAGAAAACAGTGGCATGTGATGGTGGCCATCTCTGTGAGATTTCAGTGATGCAGGTGGTTTAGCTCAAGACATACCTGAGACATGTATTGGGATTGACATACAGTGGCTCAAATAAGTGTCCCAATGTTGGGCCATTTTGGAAAGACTTAATATTTGCAAGAGAACCAAGATGAATTAGCTCTAACCCTTGCAGGGTCATAAATAGCCCTAACCCTTGCCCTGAA
>JBBPUO010000122.1:34922-47168 GCA_038094755.1 Caloboletus firmus | reverse complement strand
ACGAGTTGAGGTGGAGTGGGGGCGCCTACGCAGCAAGGTTCCAGAAGTCTGGAAGTTGAACAATGACGGGCGCGAGTTTCAGGTGGGTGAAGCCATGAAAGCGCGAGGTCTCACCGCACGGTACCCTATCGTTGTGGTACCAGGCATAATCTCTACAGTGCGTGATTCAATCTTGATTGACCCGATGAATCCAGCTTAGATGAATGTGTAGTCTTTGGAGTCTTGGTCGACTTCACCTGAATACCGGCCCTTCTTCCGCCAAAAAGTGTGGGGTGGCTTTAACATGCTCTCTCAGGTGGTGTTCAATCGAGAAAGGTGGATGGCAGCCATGATGCTCGACCCGGACACTGGTCTCGACACCCCGGGTGCAAAGGTCCGAGCAGCGGAAGGGATTAACGCTGCGAGTAGCTTTATGACGGGATACTGGATCTGGTTTGATTTTCGACGCCTCGAATCAGAGCTGTACACTCACATACCATTCTGTTAGGGCCAAGATCATTGAAAATCTCGCAGTTGTAGATTACGACACGAACAACCTTTACATCGCAGCATATGACTGGCGGTTGTCAATGTGGAATCTCGAAGAACGAGATGGCTACTTTTCTAAGTTGAAGGTCACGATTGAAGGTCTCAAGTAAGTTTGCATTCAATAGCATGATGATTCCACCGTAGCGGCCATGTCTCGATGTAGAAAGCGCCGGAGAAAAAGAGTGGTGATCGCCGCTCATTCCATGGGCGCCACTGTACGTAAAGCTTTTTTTTGTTGACTTATTCCATTCACATTGGAGGTTGACTTAGGTGACACTTGTGAGCACGCTGCTGTACATCTCTTGTCAGCAAGAACATTAATCTTGTTGCGACAGTACTTGTTCGTGATCTTTGGCAGTCCAAGTATCGGATGACTGAATTTCAGTGATGTTAGCTTCAAATGGGTAGAATCTCCTGCACACGGGGGTGGTGGACCTGACTGGGTGGAGGTCAGTCCTGCCACATATCTTCATTTGAAGACTTATATTATCTCCAGAACCACATCGAAACCTTCCTCAGCATTGGTGGAGCATATCTGGTATGTGATGTTGATGTTCCGTCAATTATGTGTCGTTTCTGACCCAAGATACAGGGTACAGTGAGGCATCTGCTGAGACCCTTATCTATAACCATAGTAACCATAGTATCAATCTTGCACTCAGACAAAGGCAATGTCCGCTTTCCTTTCCGGAGAGATGAGAGACACGGTGGAAATGAATCCCGCGGGGGCCTATGGTCAGTCCCATAGATACTACTTACGTCTGACACGGTAGCATCATCCCGACCCAGTGCTCGAACGCTTCTTCTCCAGAAGTGAACGCCAGCAGTTGTTCCGTAGCTGGGCCGGAAGTGCGAGCCTGTGGGTTAAGGTACAACTCTCACAGAACACGACGATCACGGATCTCATTGCCATTACCCTAAGGGAGGAGATACCATATGGGGGAACGAGGCGTGGGCACCAGACGATGAGCCTGGAGCTTCACATTCGCATGGGGCATTCATCTCTTTCCGCCGAGAAATGGTTGCTGCACACGGTGCGGGCATTGCGGAGCAAACAAAGAACATGACAGCGGAAATGGTCGGTGACTGGATTCTTGAACGTACGCCCAGTGGTTTTCAGGTCAGGCATAGCTTTATTTGGCATCGCACTTGATCCATGAAACTAAATTCATTGGGAGCAGAAAATGTTGTCAACAAATTACTCCTTTGGGATCGAACGTGATGAGGAAGTGCTAGCGAGGAATAACTTTGATCATAGAAAATGGACCAATCCTCTTGAGATAAGGTATTTAGCCAACTGTTTAGGCATGGTTTGACTTATCCTAGTCGTGTTGCCAAGGCTTCCTAACGCCCCATCGATGAAATTTATTTGTGTCTATGGGCACGGAAAGGAAACAGAGGTATGTAGCGTCGGTGTGGAGCTTCGCATGCTGGGATTAACTTTTGTTGTCCTAGCGATCTTACTGGTAGGTCGCCTCGACGTAATAGTCATGTGCAGTGTAGTCTGATTATTCTCGATTGGTAGGTATGCTCACGCCCAACAAGTGCCGAACGAGTCGCTGGTAGATACGGAACTGTCCAAGGAACAAGAAGCGGGGAGCGGTGATTCTGCTCGTTCTTCCTCGGATTCCATCTCTCGACTCCGTTCAAGTTGGATTGATGCAGAGTACACGAATGAGAATCTGGTTCCCAAGGCATGACATTTCGGGAATGTCCCGGGAGTATTCTTACTATAGTTATACAGGTGCGCAACGGCGTAAAGATGGGAGAAGGTGACGGGACGGTTAGTCTTTTAAGCATGGGTGTAATGTGCATCGAGGGGTGGAAGCGCCCTCGATGGAACCCTGCAGGAATCAACATCACGACCGTGGAGGTGCGGTGATTAAATATCGATACAGATGCGTGATCAACTAACGTGAAAAACCCCTTTTACAGCTTCCTCACCGTCCTGTGCTGAACATTCCTCGCGGTGGTGCCAATACAAGCGACCATGTCGACATTCTTGGATCCACCGCTCTGAACGAGATCATTCTGAAAGTTGCAACTGGTGTCGGCCACGAGATTGAAGAGAGTGTCGTCTCCCATATACGAGAGTACGCTCAGCGCATACATTGGGATTGAGGTTAATATGATGTTTATTACTGCATGCGATTCACGACAGCCTAGTCAAATTCATGGGTTCACACTTCTGTCTTCCCCTACGGTGGCCAACTCCCGCCGCCCCTTGTCACGCACGGCACATGTACAACAAGTTCCTGGTTACGCCAAATTGGTAACACCAGCGTTTAACTTGGTTCCGATGTCCAGCCTTTATGGCAGTTGGGTCGTCTGTTTTGACGCGAGTTTTGAATCCAGAATGTCCAAAACTCAATGGGATAGGACTCCCGTGGACCACCGACGGGTCCGGGGGGTGTATATAAAGTAAGGACGTAAACCGACTCGAGAGAATCATTGAATGGGACCATGGCGTCCACCGTTCCAACTGTAAGAAGTCGGTCATCCGCTCACTCTTGCGTTGTGTTTTTACTCTCTTGTCTCAAAGCATACGCAAGTACTCGTTATTGGCGGTGGCCCGGCAGGAAGCTATGCCGCGACTGCGCTAGCAAGGGAAGGACTGCAAGTCGTGTTACTTGAAGCAGCTCAGTTCCCAAGGTCAGTTTTCTTTCTTTTTTTTCGGTCCTCACCCTTGGCGTATACGCTTACACGATACAGGTATCACATAGGCGAGAGTCTGATCCCGTCTGTTCGCCACTATCTCAGGTTCGTGGGTGCGGAGCAGAAGCTGGTTGAATATGGTTTCAAGCACAAGGTACGGTGGTTTGTCATCGGAGCATCCCGTCATATTCGAACGCGGCGAGCTTTCTGACCGTGACGCTCATCTATAGCCCGGCGCAGCTATCAAGTTCAATCAGTTCAAGCAGGAAGGATGTACGTGACCTACGCCTGACATTTTCCAATGTTGCATGTTCAAAAAAAATATGCATATACTCGCTGTGTGCGGCAGACACGGACTTTATGGCGCTGGGACACAGTAATAGTTCTTGGAACGTGGTCAGTCATTGGTTGATTGCTCCTTTTTTTTTCGGTGCTTTCGTTTCCTGATGGATGAACGGACCCAGACGCGTTCCGATTTCGACAATTTGCTTTTTGATCATGGAAGAGAGTCTGGGGTGTGCGTGTACGAAAGGACGAGGGTGACGTCGCTTCGCTTCTCGGACCAATCGCGCCCCGTGGTCGCTGAATGGAGGCGGTATTGCCCAACTGATCATTCGGGGGAGATCTCCTTTGACTTCCTAGTCGATGCAACAGGACGGGCCGGCTTGATGTCCGATCGATACATGAAGAATCGACACTATAACGAATCGCTGAGAAACATCGCTCTCTGGGGATACTGGACGGGGGTTGGGACGTATGGTCTAGGAACAGAGCGCGAGGGCGCTCCATGGTTTGAAGCTCTGACAGGCACGTATGGATAAACTATGCTCGAGAACCTTGTGCATTAATTATGCCACAGATGATTCGGGTTGGGCTTGGTTTATCCCGCTTCATGATGGTACGACATCCGTTGGTGTTGTCGTGAATCAGAAACTGTACCAGGAAAGGTGGAAGGTGCTTTCGGAGTCTTCAATGTTCGCGCGATATGAGGCTCTATTGTCGCTTGCCCCCAACTTGATCCGCCTGATTGGTGGTGGGACTTTGGTCTCGAAACCATCGTCTGACAGCCCCCGAAGTCCTACGGATACGCTGGTGCGATCTGCGGCTGATTTTAGTTACTCAGCACCGCAGTACGCAGGGGATTCATTCCGTATCGTTGGGGACGCAGGAGGTGTGTAGAATGTCCCCTATTTTTGGTGATCACAAGTTTCTTACAAGGACCCATAGCCTTCATTGACCCGCTATTTTCGTCTGGAGTCCATCTTGCGATGACGTCTGCTCTGTCGGCTGCAGCTTCTATCTGTGCATCCGTTCGTGGAGACTGCTCGGAAGAAGCTGCTGCTGCGTGGTACACGAGAAGATTTACCTTGAGTTACACGAGGTAGGACAGGATTTTACGAGGTGTTCCCCTATAAGCCCAAAGAAACTGAGAAGAATATTGTGTTAGATTCCAGATGGTCGTATTGAGTGCCTATGAACAGATTCGGGCGACACGGTTTGACGTCCTCAATGATGTCGATGAAGATGGTTACGAACGCGCGTTCACGTCCATCCGCCCAGGTATGAGTGACGGTACCTACGGATGGGAAGGGACATGTACCCACTGATCGGGTTCCTTTCTAGTCATCCAAGGAGCGTCCGACATGGGCACGCGACTGTCTGAACGGGAACTCCAGAACGCCCTCGACTTTTGCAGCAAATTCTGTCACCCAACATCCCCGGAGGAACGTGCACGTGCCCTGAGATGTGGGCTGCCGGATCGCCTTTTCGACGTTTCCGTGGCACCCGTAGACCCACGAGAAATAGAGATCACTTTGGGTAGTAGTAAGACAGGCACGCGTCTGAGTTCATTGGACGACAAGTCGACAGAGATCCGCGTCGTGAGAGCGGTGATGGAGCAGTGCAATGCTCGTCGAGTGGTATATCAAGAGTATCTCGTCAATAATCTTGAGGCGGAGGATATTGACGGTTACGTGGTGAGGCTGCAGAGAGGATCGCTGGGACTATTGCCAAGTGTGGGATAGATATCCTAACTTCTGTCAGTGGCCCGTTCTATGCATTTTCTTACCATGAAACTATAATTACTATCAGACTCTGTACATACCCCCAAATGACTATTGGAGTCTGTTGGCCTGAGGGTCGAAATCGCGCGATTACGTCATAGTATGTCACATCGCGCGTAACAATCTACATATGGTAGCTCTGTCACTCTCAAAACACGTACAAAGAATGCTCATAATCCGCACCCAGAGGAGGTTATGCGGAAGTAACGGCGCTGACTGCCACATCATGGCGATAAGTACGGTCCTCATCTTCGGACTGAGGGCGCCGCTACAGCTTCGTCCGCACAAGAAGTCGAGTCAACGATCAGTGTTCTTCTTGATGAACACAGTGTTTACAGTGCCCATTTCCCGACACTGAACGAGCCCTGGCCAACGCATTCCAATAATCAGCTCCAGGCAGTGCTCGAGGCTTCTGCCAAGTCAGATCAAGCCGCTAATTTGCTTGTCCGAAGGCCCCTTCTTGGACCGATGGCTTGGCAAAACCTGGAAGCTCTCAAGCTGGTTGCTGACTGTCCCAGAAGTCTACTGTATGTAGTATCGTCATGATATGTAACCATGAGGTCAGCGTGGCCGCATCAAAGATCGTTCATTTCAGGGACATCTAAGGGGATGTATGTATTCCCGTACTCAAATTTAATACGACACGTCATCTTCATCATAGATTCCCGAGATGATGGATACCATGGGCATGATGGAAAATATCAACTTCACCCTGTCTCCATGCCTTTCCTCGTAATGCCTGGAACACTTTAAAAGACACGCATAGGTGGTTTTTCTCCATCCCCAGCATCACCAATTTGGATATGTCCCTTTTGTCGTTCTTGCTGTTGTCCTTGGGCGTCGTGCACGCGAGCCCTCTCAGCCGGGATACCGGCAAGTTTAACCTCGCAATCTCCACCAAGCTCAATACAGCTAGCGTTAGCAACGTTGTTGAGGCGGATAGGGCTCGTATCCAAGCATTAAAACAGGGCTCGCACCCGGCTAGCAGACGCAGCATCAGCAGTAGGCAGGTAAATGTGGCGAATAATGTTTTTTTCTACACGATCGAGGTCGGTGTTGGCACCCCTCCCACATACCGTGCGTTTGTCACTCACTCATGTCTACGACTACCAAGTTGAGCGACTTTTTTAGACACACTCTTGGTTGATACGGGAAGCTCTAACACCTGGATTGGAGCTAGTCAACCATTCGTTGTCACCAGCTCCAGCAACGACACTGGCAATACAGTTGTATGTCTCTACCTTATTACACCTGCGGTTGATTCTTAGAATGTCCATAGAGCCAGATTTACGGCACTGGGTCATTCTCCGGGGAGGAGTGGTTAGATACTGTCACGCTCACTGCCGACCTGGTGATTAACCAGCAATCCATCGGTGTTGCGAGTTCGTCCCAGGGCGCCAGTGCTTTTGATGGCGTCTTTGGTGTCGGCCCTATTGACTTAACCCAGAATACTGTAAACAACACATTCGAAGTCCCAACCGTAACAGACAATCTATACGCTCAAGGAAAGATATCACAGGAAGTACTAGGCGTCTTCTTTTCCCCGGTTTCCGAGCCCAATGATAATGGGCAACTCACGTTTGGTGGCTATGAAACCTCGGTGATCACGAGCTCAGTGAACTACGTTCCAGTCACGACAACTTTCCCTGCATCAACCTTCTGGGGGATCGACCAGTCGATCTCTTACGGCAACACTACTGTTCTGTCGTCGACAGCTGGTATCGTCGACACTGGCACCACTATGATTTACTTTGCATCGGGTAAGTGACACGTTGGCCACGAATTTACCTCGAACGCTAATTCCGTATCTGGGACCTGCAGATGCATTCCAGCAATACCAATCCCTGACGGGTGCAACTATGGACTCTGCTACCAACATGCTGGCTATCAACTCTACTCAATACGCCAACCTGCAGCCATTGTCGTTCAACGTCGGAAGTACTTCTTATGTCCTCACTCCAAACGGGCAGATTTGGCCCCGTTCTCTGAACTCCGCCCTCGGAGGCAGCTCCAATGCGATATACCTCGTCGTCAACAACATTGGTTGGCCATCTGGCTCTGGGTTTGATTTCTGCAATGGATATGGCTTCCTGTGCGTAATCCATGTTTATTGTGGTAGGATTTCTCCCCCTCATTATGTCTGCTGCGTAGCCAACGCTTCTACAGCGTCTTTGACACAACCAATCAACGCGTTGGTTTTGCTGAGACGATCTACACTAACTCGAATACCAACTAATGCAAAGACTTGGGCGAGATGCTAATGAACCTCAGTTGGGTAACTGAAAGTATGTATTTGTTGAAGGTGTAATGGGCATGTACTTGTAAAAAGTGTTGGATCGTACTGATCTCCGCGCAGCGACTGCTGAGATCTAAACACCATTGGGCGCAAAATGAGGCTTTCTTGAGTCAACGTACCATCGGTGCCCTTCATGATCACAATGATATCGACTATCATGGGCTTGTGAGAAAAGCAGTCACGCAATTAGAACACTCCGTCGAAAGGAAATTTCTTCCCTACAGTCTGTCTACATTAATACTTTCTTTAGATTCAGGCAAGCTTGTTCTCTAACATCTCAATGGGAATGAACAACGTATTTTTTGAGGGCCTCTACCCGCACAGAGTCGATGCAACGAGACTAAAATCTATAATCCTTGGGACAGGGGAGTTGCACACGGTAAAGCTGGAAGCTGTGCCGAGGGTCCTGCATACTCTCCGCTTCAAATTGGTGTGCAAGGCATTCCCGAGGACGGCATCACCCTCTCAAATTGGGTCTGCTCGCCTTGTCATGCTGAACCGATCGTCATTCAAGAATAGTCCAAGTGTTCCGACATCTTCAACACCAGCTTATCGCCTTTAAGGTATCTAACTGGGAATGGCTGTTCTTGGCACTTGGCGATACCCTTCAACCACCGACTGCGCTGTACACAACTTATTTTCATCGTTCTCATGGTACTCTGCATACGAGTACACTATGTTCTACTAGGGTACTCCAGGTGTCCTATCGTTTAAAAATGTGGAGTTACAGACTAAGGATGCAGTTGTGCATCCGGTGGGCAAAATGGAAACCGGATTGTACGTTTGCATGTCTTACATGAAATATGGGATTTGTTGACCCTTACAGTCGCTTAATGTAGCTCTCAGCGGTTGCACAGTCAGCCTGGATGTTGTGCAGGCAACTCTACATTTTTTACTCAGCATCTGTCGGCGGGACCGGGGCGTACTCTTTGCAGTGTGCAGTGTCGAGATAATGATGACTCAGAAGATGAAGACCATAAAATGTCGTCTTTTCTTGCGATGGGAGATTGCTGGGCTAAAAATGGTATGGTTTTTTGTTTTAGAGTTCATATTCGGTCCCTCATAAGTATTTATTAATTAGCTCCCGAACGGCGGCCCACAAAAACTTTGCATGGCTTACGACGGTGGTTGCTGTCCCTCACCAGCCACGGATCCTTCAGACTCGGATGTTCCCTAAGAACCTTTTGTCATTCTTTCTGTTGTCCTTGGGCGCCGTGCATGCAAGTCCTGTGAGTCGTGATACAGGCAAGGCGGCTCTCAAATTCTCTACAAACATCAACACGGCTGGCTTCAGTAACCTTGTTGAGAAGGACCAAGCTCGCGCACAGACCTTGAAAAATATCCCCCACCTCAACGAAAGGAGTACCAGCAGCAGTCCAGTCAGTGCTACGAATGCCGCTGTGTTCTACACGACAGAGATCGGCGTTGGCACTCCTCCGACAAATTGTATGTTTGTCATCTATCCTTACCTCCAAGGCTGAAGGATTATAGACACCCTTCTGGTTGATACCGGAAGTTCTAACACCTGGGTCGGGGCAAGTAAACAATACTTTGCCACCAACTCTAGTGTAAACACTGGGGGTATTGTCGTATGTGGTTATCTCGGTTATTCCCCATCTCAATCGTCATGGTGTTATAGTATGTCAAGTATGGTTCTGGGGCGTTCCTTGGAGAGGAGTGGCTCGATACCGTCACTCTCACCCCCGACTTGGTAGTTCACCAGCAATCCATTGGTATTGCCAATTGGACCAATGGCACCAGTGGTTTCGACGGTATTCTCGGTCTTGGTCCTATTGACTTAACCTTGGGTACCGTTAGCAATGCACCTGAAGTTCCAACTGTCACGGACAATCTGTACGCTCAGAAAACGATATCGCAAGAAGTACTAGGCATCTTCTTTGCTCCAGCTTCTGAGTCCTACAGTAACGGGGAGCTCACGTTTGGCGGCTATGACAGCTCGGCGACAACAAGCTCGGTGAACTATGTTCCACTCACAACGACCTTTCCTGCGTCAGCATTCTGGGGTATCGACCAGTCGATCTCTTATGGTGGCACTACTATCTTGCCCTGGACCGCTGGCGTTGTCGATACGGGTACCACCCTCATTCTCATCGCGACAGGTGAGTAGTATATTGGGGACTATCCAAACGCTGACAATTTACTCCTCTCGGAACCCTGCAGATGCGTTCCAGAAATACCAAGCTCTGACCGGCGCAACTCTGGACTCCACCACCGGCCTCCTGACCATTACCCCCTCGCAGTATGCTAATCTGCAGACGTTGTCGTTCAATATCGGAGGTATCTCTTATGACCTCGTCCCGAACGCGCAAATTTGGCCACGCTCTCTAAATAATGTCGCGGGCGGGAGTTCCAGTTCAATTTACCTCGTCGTCAACGACGTTGGTACCTCGACCGGGCTTCCCTTGGATGTCATCAATGGCTATTGCTTCCTGTATGGTCCCATTTCTCATCCGCGAGTTCTGGCCCTGATATGTTCGATGCACAGCGAACGCTACTACACTATCTTTGACACGAGTCGTCAACGCTTTGGAATCGCTCAGACAATTTACACAAATTCTAACACAAATTAGTAGCTTCAAAAATGGTGCAGGTTAGGTATAATCGTGGGGGTTCTCAAGTGCATGATTGCATACCGACACCGACAATACATGTGAGACTGGGGGCAATTTTCAGAGTACAATACAAACGATCACAAAATGACGCGTAGTGAGCTCGTGGATCCCCCAAAATGGTAAAGACCTAATGAGCAAGTTGACGATGTGTCAGCAAGATGATAGAACTTCCAAGTCTTACACCATGCACGGGTCACACACTGGAAACACTGTTGTACGTTTCTAATGCCCCTTTATACTATTTTTGTCAGATTTAAAGGTGTTTACAGTCGATGTTTTATGGTTCTATGAGCTTCACTGGATGGGAGTGAGATGCCGTAACGCTTGCCCCCCGCTTGGGGTTACCAGTTTTGCCTTTGGTCCGACTGAAGTTGATGGTATCCTTAGTCTAAGATGGCCCGCTTTCCCTGACTTTGGGTACTTAGGGTCAGCAAATGGGACGACTGGTTCCCATATTGGGATATCAGCAGCGGCTGACTCTGGTGAGTCGAGACTACGACGGTGGTTAACTATTGTCAGCGCACCCCATCAGTAGCGAATTCCTCAGACTCAGATGTTCTTCAAGAGCCCTTTGTCATTCTTGCTGTTGGCCTTGGGCGCTGTCCATGCAACCCCTGTGAGCCGTGATACAGGCAAGACGGCTCTCAGATTCTCCACAGGAATCAATACCGTTGGCTTCAGCAACCTTGCTGAGAAGGACCGAGCTCGCGCACAGGCCTTGAAAAATATCCCTCACCTCAGCGAAAGGAGTACCAGCAGTGGTTCAGTCAGTGCCACGAATGCCGCCGTGATCTACACGGCCGAGGTCGGCATTGGTACCCCTCCGACAAATTGTACGTTTGTTATCTATCCTTCTTTGCAAGGCTAATAAAATTGCAGACACCCTTCTAATCGATACCGGAAGTTCTAACACCTGGGTCGGAGCGAGTAAACAATACATTCCCACCAGCTCTAGCGTATTCACCGGTGATCTTGTTGTATGTGGTTATCTCGGTTATTCCGCATCTCAATTGTCATGGTGTTGTAGTTTATCAAGTATGGTTCTGGCGCGTTCTTTGGAGAGGAGTGGCTGGATACCGTCACGCTCACCCCCGACTTGGTGATCCACAAGCAATCTATCGGTGCTGCTGATTGGACCAACGGCATCAATCCTTACGACGGTATTCTCGGTGTTGGCCCTACTGATCTAACGAAGGATACCATTGTTACTGCGCCTGACACTGAAATTCCAACTGTCACGGACGGTCTGTACGCGCAAGGAACGATATCGCAGCCAGTACTAGGCATCTCATTTTCCCCAGCTTCCGAGTCCAACTCTAACGGGGAGCTCAACTTTGGTGTCCCTGACGACTCTGCCACCACCAGCCCGCCGAAATACGTTCCAATCACGTCGACCTTCCCTGCATCGCGCTATTGGGGTATCAACCAGTCGGTCTCCTACGGCACAAACCCTATTCTGTCATTGACCGCTGGTATCGTCGATACGGGCACTTCCCTCCTGCTTCTCGCCTCGGGTAAGTGACGTGTCAAGACTAACTGATCACGCGGACCTCTTATATCGGTTCCTGCAGATGCGTTTCAAACATACCAGTCTGCGACGGGCGGCACCCTGGACTCTTCCACCGGGCTCCTCACCATCACCTCCGTCCAGTATGCCAAGTTGGAGACGTTGTTCCTCACCATCGGAGGCACGGCCTACGAGCTCTTGCCCAATGCACAGATCTGGCCCCGTTCGCTCAACGCTGCCATCGGTGGTAACTCTGATTCGATCTACCTTATCGTCGCGGACATCGGCAACCCGTCGGGAAGTGGCCTCGACTTTATCAATGGATACACTTTTCTGTATGTTTTCCGCTGCTTTCCCCCTCCATCTCGGATACTTAGCGTGTGTGTGCGTCCTTTTTTTATTTTTACTTTTCTAGCGAGCGGTACTACAGCATCTTCGATACTGCTAACAAACGGGTTGGCTTTGCCCCGACGCCTTACACCTATGCGACCACCAACTAGCGTTTCCCCACCGTGCCATTCCATTCACCCTTGCGCAATATCACGCAACCGGGGTTGCAAAAGG
>JBBPUO010000122.1:0-23394 GCA_038094755.1 Caloboletus firmus | reverse complement strand
TTGGCCAGATCAGCTACCCTTGATTGCATTGCCTCATGTCGAGAGTTGAGTGAAGATTGCATGGAGGTAAAGTGATCCAAGGTATTGAGTGATGTTTGGTAGGCCTCCAATACTGATGAATGGTTGTGCCCTTCAGCATCCCTGACCCAAGCCTGAGTTGTCTCCCATGTATCCTGTGAAACTGCTGGACCACAGGCCTTTAACTTTCTATAGATTTCAAAAGCCTCTTGTGGTGGAGGGAATGGTTGATTAGGAGAGTGACAGCTTTGTGAAAGGAGAATGGCCTCAGCCAGTCCCTTGACAACTACAGCATATCTCCTGTGGTGAACTGGGTAACATTCCAATGCCTTCTTAAACAAATCAATTGCTTTGAGCAAATCAGAATGTGTTTTTGCCACATTATAGTGATCCTTCAATGACAGTGCAAGGTGCTTAAGACTAAACCCATGGTACGGATGGCCTGGTGGGTGAAGTTCAAGTTGCTTTTTTTGAAGATCAATTGCTCTACTCAAGTCAGCCAGATTGCCTTGCTTGTGATAACATGCCCTCAGAAATACTGCAAGGTTCCCAATAGCATCATCATGCTGTAGATGACCTGATGGACAAAGGTCAAGCCTCTTGTGTGCCATTTCAATGGCACTGTTCAGGTCTGTCACATCTCCCTGCACTTTGTAGCGTAGGTGGAGGGATGCTGCAAGGTTCCCAAGAGCCCTAGCATGACCTTGGTGGCCAGATGGACACAAATCAAGCCTTTTTGTCTCCATCTCTATGATCCTGTTCAGAATTGCTTCATTGCCTTGAATGTTATAATACTTCTTTAATGATGTTGCAAGCTCTCCAAGTGCCTTAGCATGCTCTGGATGGTCTGGAGGGCAAAGATCAAGCCTGGTCTGCTTAATCTCAATGGCCCTATTCAAGTCTGAGACATTCCCCTCCAAATCATAATGAAAACTAAAGGAAATCCCAAGGTCATTGAGGGTTCTGATATGATGTGAACCCATAGGATGCAGATCCAGCATTGCCTGTTGCAGTTCAATTTGGGTGGACACAAAGGTCACATCCCTAAATTGATGACGGAACTTTGTCAGCCTGTTGCCATAATGTTGTAAATCTAAAAAACAATCATGTCCATTTAATGCAACCTAAAGCTATGGTTTAGTAACCCAGACCATGACTCCAACATAAGGCTTACCAGCTCATGACAGGCTGTGCAGGTCATGGACAGAGTTTCACAACCATCATGCAGTCCAGGTACATTGCCTAGTAGAGTATCAGTATAGAAGTCACACAAATTGAAATAGTACTTACATTCCCATACATTTCCAGATCCCAACAGGTTGGTTACACTTGTGACAATTTTATCACCCAGTGGTTGTTTGTCCCATTCAGGGGTAAGCTTTGGAAGTGTGCATATGGTTATTACACAAGTAGCAGAGGATGGTGCAGTGCTATGAGGTAAAAATAATGATCAGTCATATGCATGAAGCATGCTATAATACCTACAAGAGGAAAGGATGATTCCATGTTATTGTCTGACCACCCTTTGATAATTTCCCAGAGCATGTCATTTTGGTAACATCACCAACGCCAACAGTGACACGAATATCTCCGCGGAGTGGGGATGAGAGGGTCAGTCGGGAGACTATACAGACTTTGAGCATCCACAGGCACGGTATTCAATGAATAGATATACCTGTAATCTGGAAAATAACATTGTCGGAGTTGTTTTGGCTCATTGGAGAGTGACAGGATGTGTGCGGTGAGGTGCAGGATGATCAAATGGAAAATCGGGCGGAGAAAATGACACGAATGGGTAGGATGTGGGGGGGAGGGGGGCAGGGGTGACGAGGTATGGTTCGGAAATGCGGGACAAAGGAGCAAGACCTAGGGTGACCAAGACAGTGATGAGACAGGAAAAGCCAAAAGGTCGACAAAATCTAGGCAGTGACGAAGTAGATGACAAGGAACTTGGCGACGGATCAGAAGCAGAAGAGGTGGCGAGATGTGGAAAAGTTAAAGTTCCAGCTAGATATAATCCACGTCAGAGAACGAGGGCAAGTGGGGCTTCGGTAGACAGGCAGGCAATGGAGCGAGGGGGGCTAGAAGACAATATGTCTGGGACGATGGCGAGGCAGGGACAGGGAAACGACGTTTGGTTGAACAGGGTTGGCTAAGGCGGCGGACGAGATGGGACAGAAAGCAGGCAATTGGAGCAAGGCAGACGAAGACGGGGAGCAAGGAACGGAGAGGATGTCGAGAGGCAGAGGCAGATGGGGCAGGGGATAGAATTCGATGGCCAGAGACGAGAGAGCTGGGAGGATAGGCTTGTAAGGGACAGAGAGGCGAGAGCGGAACGTGGCAGTCACAGAATGAGGCGAAAGAGGTGGTCAAGAACAGGCAGACAACAAATTAGAGAGGAGCTGAGGCAAGACTAACAGGGACAGAATTAGTCAGATAAGAAACCAATGATAGAGCGGAACTAGTACAACTCACGGGGAACAGAGCAGATCACGGAAAAGACAGAGACAGGCGCAAGAAGATCGGAGGGCGATGGATAAGAGATAGCGTAGAAAGACAGCGAAGGTGGGATATAAAACGCGAAATCGGCTGAGGCGAAATTCAACGGTGCGGGGAGGGCACACGAGAGGAATCACGAGGAAGGAAGACGCAGTAAGCAGGAGAAAGCGAGGGGGGCAGGATGGGAAAGGGCGAGCACCGGGACAGATTGGGCTAAGGGACAGGCAAGCAGTGGGATCGGACGGAGAGGATTAGACAAGACGGTGCACGGGAGAGGGAGCGCTAGAGGAAATGATGGAGGATGCGGTAGGCCAGAGCAGAGGATGACAAATGGAAGGTGAAATGCAGGAAGAAATGGACGACGACGAGCGCTTGGTATGTTGCAGTGGTGTAAAGGGAGGATAAGACGATAGAAATAATTGAATAAACAGATGATGAGGAATGGTAATGCATACCTCACGCAATATAGGTAACTGTGCGATCTGAGTGATGGGGAGTGGTGGACGACAGCGGGTTTATAGCGAACCCGGGGATATGTCGCTTAGAAGAGCCCGAGAAGCAGACTGAAAGTCAGGCAGATGCAGGGATATGTTGACAACGATACGCTGCAGACTACGAGGGAGACTGGTACAGTGGGGGAAAGACGATCGTCGTGGTGCAGAGCGCGAGCTGGGAGGAGAGGAAAACGTTGGTAAGGGTATAGTGACGCGAGGCCGCGCAAAGATCCGAGAAATTACGTTGCGGCAACGCTTAGGATGTCGAGGTAAGCAGCACGAGGATTTAATAATCACCTCACCTGCAGATAAGATGCCTGGGAAGTTTTAGTGGAACCAAAAAAGGTCAGTCACAGTGGTCAGAGAATAATGATAGTAGACGGGATTAATCAAACGCGAAGCAATGCCGTGTGGCGTGGCTCAGGAAACCCCGATGGATCATTTTCTACGTAGCACCACCGACACCGACCTAGAGAAAATAACAGCGACCGCGGTACGACGAGGCGCATATCTCCCGGTGATGTGGCCCTGATCATCATGATCTCCAATCTCGTGACCAACCAAGGGTCTGACTTGAACGTCATTTTCCGATTGACCTTCAAACAAACCGCGCATGCTGTAGCGTATTCGATGAGCAACGTGCAGACGGTAGTATACTCTGCGTCATGGCCGCGGGCGCACAATCCATCGGCCTTTTAGAAGACTTATGGATGTGGAACTGGTCAGCGGGATCGTGGGCGCAGGTGATGATGCTTGATCATGACTCTTGGATCGGTTCTTGTGAGCTCTGCCCAAAACTATTCCCGCGAACAGAAAATTGACCTCAGATTCAATCATGAACTTGGATGCCCGTGCCCCACTTCATCGCCCGAGTCTCCTTGCTCACCTGGTGTACGGTCTCCTCGCGGAGCGACACATGCACACTCAATATATCCGCTTTCTGACACAGCACCTCGAGATTCTCCACGTACCCCCACCACGCCCATGGGAAAGGCATGCACGAGGTGCGCAAGACGAAGGCTGAGCCCGCTGAGCCCGAGGAAGCGGTGGGTGAGATCGTATATTCCTGAAGGAGACCAGAGTTTTTCACGTACCCGCGTGCATGCGGGAGCGTTCGGCTTTTTGAAAAGTGGCGGCGGGTGGAGAGGATAGGGTAGAGCACTGTGGCAGCACCCGGGTGGCTTTGTCGACGATGCCGGAGGTGTTGGAGACACGAATGCCTGTATGAAATAGAATAGAATAGAATTGGATGGGCGGGCGGGAGCGTGACTAGTGGTTCTGGGCAGAGATGATGATCGCTCACCTTTCTCTTTACATGCATGCACGTTGCCGAGATCGTCGTTGTGCACGATCCATCGCACGCTGGACGGGGGCTGCGCAGCGAGTTCCCGACCATATAACTCTGATTCACGCCGCGGAGCTGTTGCACCCTGCCAGGTTGGAAGCGGGCAAAGAACGCGGTGCGGTTGTGCACCATCCACCTGAATCGATGATATCCGTGAATATGGACTGATACTTGGGTCATGACTTCGACAGACATGTAAACCATCAACATTCGTAATCAATACAGAAGGGGAGACAGCTACGATATACCTGAAATAGAGATACGAAACCACCCAGACGGATAGAAGATACGTAGACAATTAAGAAAACACACCATCAACCTAGATACCATCAGAAACCTGCGAAATGCCCAAATGCCTTTCGACTACTCACTTGTCACCGAAATCACCTCCATCTCAAGGACCTTCATTTCAAACGCGTGCTTAAACGGCGTGAAAAGTTTACCGGATATTGCGAAAACAATCTCCTCAAAAACCCCCTTGAACTTGGCAGACTTCGTTTCCTCTTTACCTGCGTCTGTTCCTTCCCGAGTTCCGCAGACCAACAACTCTGCCCAAAGCTCAGCCACCATCTCGACGCTGTTTTGGCTCGAACCACATCCAAATGCACCGAGCACGAGCGCACGGTCACCGCGGATTTCAAAGATACGCAACGCACGCGCCATGCGATCTCGCATCGTGTTTCGTATACCCTCCTCAAAGACGTGCGCATCTGAAGAGGTAATAAGGTAATTTTGACGAATGGCAGCGGCATTCACAGGTACACTTGAAAGAACGTTGATGAGATAGGGTGCAATGGTCGAGCTGGAATGCAACGGTGCCCGATCGAGATCGAGATCGTCGTCATCATCTCTATGAAATGTGACAACACCAGGGCTATACACCATGGAATGATCATGCAGACCAGCACCGTCAGCGTTTAAAAACTTTCTGTGGGTCCGATAGAATTCCTTTGCCTGCGCTGATCGCAAGCTAGCTACAAGTGATGTCGAACGTGCAAGCGTTTCCTCTTGTTCGTCACCTCCGTGCAAGAACCCGCCACCTGGTCGCTTAGCAGATGCAAAGGACAGGACACCTACAGAGGAAGAAGGGAGCGCATTGGGATGTTGCCTCGTAAACCGCGGAGTTTCGGTAATCAAGTGTCTTGCGGCTGTCAGAGTGGATTTGGTTACGAATCGAATCGTACTTGATTCAACAGTGGGTGGGCTTGCCCTAGACCCACGCCAATTTGCAAGGTCAGGAGAGCAGTGCGGGTAAAACGTAGTGCCTTGTTGACTGATGACGATTTGAGGGGCGATGTTGTAGAAATAATGCACCATAATAAGGTGCGCTTCAGGATTGGCCACGGTTACCGGCATCGCAGACTGGAAAGGTGACGGAGCCATCGATGGAGAATGGGTGGAGAGTGTTTGTGTCATGTACTTGCCGTCACCAAGGACGATCCGTTGGGTATCACGGGCTACTTCGACCCATTCTGAGCGTTTCTCGCGTTGAGTCGCGAAGGCTAGTCGTCTCCGTTGACGTTTAAAGTACTCTTGCTTCCGCTGCCGCTTCGAGCATGCAATGGAAACAGATGGCTGCTTTGTCGCAGTCAAAGCATGTGTTTGAGCGCTGGAGCGTGCCCTACCTTGAGGCACTCTTCGAGAAAAGCTTCTTGTCATTGTGTTGGTGGTGATGGTGAGGGTCGTTGTCAAGTTGGCAGTGGCACACGGCGCACGTTCCCTAACGTAGATGTTTGTATCTGTTTATCTGAGACCTTGCCCCTTCAGTTTTTAGATTATAAAGACATTCCCACGCAGCTTTCCAGTTCGTCCTCGATCACTTGAAGTTCCACCCAGTATGCGATCCGTCGTACGGCGCACTGTTGATGCAGTCTCCCACCGGCAACTTCATTCTTCTCCACCCGGGCTTCGGATCGTGATTGTTTTCCCCATGTTCTCGCCATCTGCTGCGAGAAATAATTAGCCTGGACCTGAGCCATGGAGCTATCGTCCTTATCTCCCAGATTATGATAGATAGCGCAGACACTGCACCGCGGTGTTCGGAACATCACCAGTTCACAGCTTTCTGTCACTTGATCTGGAACCTAAACGATCACAAGTTTGAGGTACGCCCTGATTCTTGGCATTGGTACCCCTTGGTAAAGATCCGAAATTCACATTTGCCACGCGGATGCATATACTCCCCTTCCATGCATCGTCGCTGCATCACTTTCATAGTGTCGCGCTAAATGGACAAGACGTATTGTGACGTACTCAAGCACTGAGTGCTGCCCAGCATCCCACCCTACAGCCCTTTATAATCCCATGTCAGGACGCGTATGCCGTATCTCGTGTGGGGAAGCGCAACTAGTCACACGGACAAAAATTCACATACTGTTCACACCGTCAGCGACCACTCCCGTGCATTGTTTTACCCTCACTTGACCTGATTCACATACTATTTCGTGGGCAACTCTTGCCTTTCTGTTATTATAGGCTTTAGAGATATGGACAAAACGGCCACTACGCTCGGACGCCCTGACCAAAGAAGATCACTCATGTTCGGATGACTCATAGGAATTCTCCACGGGCTGTCAGCCGGGTAGATGCCGGCGAAGTCACGAGTGCAAACAGGTTACGGGACTCCGTCCGAGAGCCCTTATATTCCAGGGTTAGGTCATACAAGTTGAAAGCCACCACTTCACCCTCTTGCGTTCATCATGTCGAATGAACCCGAGAAGAAACGCGAGTCATACGAGGAGGATGTGTCCGCGGTGAGCGTGAACGGTAACCAAGAAATACTGCAAGTGGAAGCACGGCGCACGGCGGAACGGCGGCTTGTTCGGAAGCTCGATTTTCGCTTATTACCCACCATCGTCATCATCTATTTGATGAACTACATTGATGTGCGTTGCGACTCGCGTATGTGGTAATGTCACGCGCTATGCTGACCTCTTGTGTGATGTCGCAGCGCGTCGCAATCACATCTGCCCGGCTCAAGGGTTTACAGGCGGATTTGGGCTTGTCCGGTACGTTCTGACTTCTTTGTAGAGCCCGGTAGCTCACCCAGATGACAGATGTTCAGTATTATACAGTGGTGGCTATCCTTTATGCGTCATATTGTCCGGCACAGACTCCTTCCAATATGGTAAGCAGTCCAGCATCTTTGTTCGTGCAGTAGTTTTGAACTATATCGAGGCCCTTAACTATGTTTCGAGGTCAGTCACATTTCCACATTTCAGGTAGAATGGCCGCGACATATCAGGGCTGCTTAGACCCACTTTCTACATCGGTACTTGTGTCGTCCTGTGGGGTTTGACGAGTGCTCTCACTGGCATCACCCGAAACTTTGCCGGTATCATGGCATGTCGTGTCTTCATCGGGTTGCCGGAGGTAAGGCAACGGAACCCATCGAGATGAGGACTACTGATAGGAAAGACCACTTTAGGCTGCATTCTACCCCGGCGCTATGTATCTTTTGTCAAGATGGTATACACGGAAGGTTTGCGTTACTCCGATCATATCGTAGATTGCGATAGATCCCTCCCTGTAGGAACTGGCTTTCCGATCTGCCATTCTCTACGCCGGGCTGCTTATTTCCAATGCTTTTGGTAGCGTGAGCCTCTCCATGTTCCATCTCCATTCCAGCCCCTTACTTGTTGGTTCCGCCTAGTTGTGGGCTGCAGGCATTCTTGGAACCATGAACGGGGCGATGGGCATCAGAGCATGGAGATGGTGGGTTTTGGCGGCTGTTTATGTCGAGCATGTTATCTGACATCACTCTCACCCTCGAACACAGGCTTTTCTATATCGAGGGCGCAGTAACGATCTTTATTGGTTTCTTGTCCATGTGCGTCCAATGTTTGTGATCCTCACTTGTTTCCATTTCATCAATGAATTCATTAGGTGGTCGCTTCCGGATTATGTATGTCGTACTCTCCCGATGGTGTGGTTTGGCAGGTTCCTGAGTTCTTCCTCTGACTCCGGTAGCCGCACAACACCAGGTGGCTGAGTCCCGCAGAAAGACATTTGGCACAGGTTCGGCTTGCGGAAGATGCTGGCGAAGCCGATCAGGATTCACAAGAAGACTCGTACGTCGTCCGTGTCTCCCTCAAGTTCCATATACCGACTGCGTTCGCAGGATCTTTGAAGGTTTGAAGCTGGCGCTCAAAGATCCCAAGGTCCTCGCTTTCATGTTCATGGCTTGTTCAGAACTATTGGGACTCAGCTTCATTAACTTCTTCCCAACGTGAGTGTTTCACGGATGGAAAGCTTTGTGGTCGTGTTTACACATGCTTGGGTTCAGGTTGACCGCCACTCTTGGCTACTCGACGACGAACACTTTGTTGATGGCAGCGTATGTTCTGTACCGTGTCATTCATTCTTGACACTTAGTCTCTACGCTTGGTCAGCCCACCGTGGGTCTTTGCAGCCATCGCGACGCTCATTAATGCGCGGCATGCTGGTGAGCAGCTTACCCGCTTAACAGACTAGATATGAGTTGGCGAACGCGCATGGACGCAGATGCCACTGGCGAACGGTTTTTCCATAAGACCGCCTGGTTGTGGGTCGTCATTGTCGGCTACATCATCTCATTGTCGACGATGAAGACGGCTGGGAGATATTTCTCGCTGTTCCTCATGGCGTCCGGATATTGTGGTATGTGCACCTTCCCTGCCAGTGTCATTCAAACTTCCGTCCTTGACTGACCTTTTTTTTTCCTGCGCACGCGCGTGTGTCGTGCTAGGGTTTACGCTGACGTTGGTATGGGTCGCTAATGCCGTCCCTCGACCACCGGCCAAACGGTCCGCAGCGCTCGGCCTCGTGAACGGGTTCGGAAATCTGGGAAACTTGTACGTGGGTCGTGTATTCGTTCCACGCGCGCGCATCACTCATCCTCATTTCACCAATGCGGGCGCGCTCGACAGAATGGGATCCTACGTCTGGCAAACAAAGTGGAGCCCCGAATACCACCAATCGATGATCATCGCGCTCTGTGCGCTTGTGTTGGCATCTTTTATCAGTCTTAGTGTGTATCGGGTTCCTCCCTCCCTCCCCCTCCCCCCCCCTTTTTTTTCGCATGCACTTGCACTTGATTGGAACTGATCTCTGGGTCGAAATATTTTTTTGGATGCTAGCTATACGCGTGCTGCTCGTGCGTGAGAACAAACGGATGGAACGGGCAGAGCTGGATTTGATGCATGGACCTGAACGGGAGCGGATCGAGAAAGCGGCCAAGTTGGAGGGGATTACGTTTGACGAGGCTGTCAGACGCCGAATTGGGTTCCGTTATCTGTACTAATTTTACACCGGGGTGGGGTAGGGCCCTGGTCGGACGATGACTCAGATCATGGCTACGTACTTGCCAGCGAACATTGAGCCCGTTGGCCGGCCACTGTGGTCTCAAGTATGACATGTATATGTACTAGTAGGAGCCTTGTACGGAGAGAACAGGACATTGGTGGTTGATACAAACATTGCAGTGGGAAAAACGTTCATTCGACGCGCGCATGTATCGGAAGGTGGCCTTGCACGGGGGAATTAAAGCCTGATTGACACTAGAAGCACGAATTGAAGTACCTATAATGCGATATACTCCTGATCGGCGGCCTGCCGCATCAACTGGTTGATCATGCAAACCGCACATTAACAATTTGAGGGTGGGTTAGGTCAAAAGCACGATTCCGAATGAAGCCCAAATATTGGTATATATGACACACAAAAAGGAGCCCACGTCAGCAGGCTCAGGTTATGATACTAGCACGAAAACGATCCAGCGCCATCGCATCATTGAGTCCAACACGTTCCAAGAGACTACAGGACAATGGCTAATTTACAGAATCTCACACAAAAGAAACATACCATGTGTAAAGTATCATCTACATAAACTAAATCATCATCGTCGCCGTCACTGAAGCTTCGAAAGCTCCATCTCCTGAGTCCGTTTCCTCCTCGCTGGGGGCCTCTTTCCACGATTCGATCTGAGATTTAGATTTGTGTGGCATGCAAAAAGGTCGCGATGAAGCCATATAACGCCAGATCGCGTGGATGATGGCGATGCAGCGAAGCTCTCCCCTTGCAAGCATTATCGCGTTCACATAACACATATCGAGGATGAAGATGCTTCAAGTTGAAGCGCTGAGTGCCAGTGTAGCAACCGTTAGAAAATCTGATAACCGACAGCGTTTGGTAGTACTTGGCTGTTGCAGGAAAGAGAAAAATGGCATACCCATCTTGGTCATGAGGAGGGTACAATGATCACAATACCAATACAGCGTTAATGGAACAATTAGTAAGTCACTTGAACATGAAATAGCATAGTAAGCCAAGGTACTGCAATCCACATTCTGGGGTGGTTGACGCTTGCATGCCGATAAAGAGAGTGAGCGGTAGATGCACATAAGATGAGGCCGTAAATGCGGGTTAGATCTTGGGTTGATCCACCGAGGTTCAACGGCTAGCCAATAAGTAGACCCCGAGACCGTGCATGTGACATACTATAAATAAATGGTCGATGTGAAAGAAGATGCGCCCCGAGGAATGTGAAGGGTCGTAAGACTGTTGAGTGCTCTGCTCTTCGATGGCCATGGCTGGTAGTGACATGGAGATATGATTGAGCGGAACAGGGGCTAGCATGACCAGTCGTTGAGATTAGATAATACGATGTCATGTGATACGGTAAGCAAAAGTGGCACGTTCTCCACTCAAGTATTTTTGACTGGGTAGACAAGCTTTGATCGCACTCACGCGGTTGGATGTGTCGCGCGCGTTGTCGGCGCTCTCTTAATTTACAGGCATAGCTGACCCTTCGCATTCTGAAGATCAACATTAGAAAATACCAAGTGTCCGAGATTGGAGTCTGGATCCGGGTCCACATTCGCAAGCAGGTTCAAGCAGTCGACGACCATGTCCTCTTCCACGGAAAGACACACCTATACTCCGTGACATTAGAACTCATCAACTACGCGGCATGCCATGGGTACCGTGTTCGCTTTCCCTGAATGGCTTGACGAATCTTCACCTGCGCGCAACCTGCTGTATCTGCCTCCGTTCAGCTCACCATAACGGAGCTCAATGTGTCGTACTTTATCGCATGCCGGTCCGGGACCTTCATGTAGACTCTAGAGCCCCATCTAGAATCCACTTCGTGGCGGCCGCTCCGCAGAGCCTCACAACGTACCCGCTCGTCCCGGTACTATGATGTTGCCTTCCTGTCGACTTGTTGGGAAGGACGTACAACTTTTTGGCACCTCCAGCCTCAGGCTCCAGGGGTGGCGCGCGGGGGTCGAGGTGTCCAACCCAAGTCTAGTAGCGCCGACTTCTTCTAGATCAGCTAACAGCTCCAGCTCGAAAAAAAAAAAAAAAGAGTGGCGTTCATTGACGACGAGGACAGGAGAACCTGAGGACGACTCCAGATCGTCGGGCTCTGCCAAGTCGGAGACTGAGTTGCGAGGTGCGCGCAGACGACTCTGACTCGGAGGCGAGGCTTGGCATGGCCTGGCCCGTTTGCACTTGCACGTGTACGTGTACGTGTACACCGACGACGTGCCAATGGCGGCCGGCGCGGGTTGACACGGTCGATTAGAACGACGAGCACTGAGTGACAGATGGGGGACGGCGGATGGCAGGTGGAGGAGATAATCTGGCTCGGAACGAACGGCAATAGCCGGCGCTGAAATGGTGGTACCACAGTAAGTCATCCACCCGATCCCCGAGTATTTATCCATCCATCGATTTTTGTTTCATATGACAACAACTTGCAAATGATGCACAGGGAGTCGTTGCGTACACGCGTTTTGGATCCCCAGGCCCAGTTGAAAAATGATTTGCGTAAGGCCGTCTTTTTCAAAAAAAAAAAAAAAAGACATTCTGGCACCCGTATCGCTTCATCTCTCAGGCTCTCGGACGGACCGATCGATCCGATCCGGTCATCCAACCAATCGAATGCACAATATGATGTGGAACGAGACCCTGGTGTGAGGGTGAACAGCTCGTACCCTGGACAAGTCACTGCTCACGAGACCCCAGTAACTACCTTTGGGCTCTCTGAAATCCTCGATTTGGATTTACCCTGGCTAATTATTACTGTGATCGATCATCGTCGATGCGGTGAAAATCGGACATTTTCCTCGGAACCGAACGTGAGTACATCACACAAATTTTGTTGGGGGGATACATATGGGAGCAACCAATTCTAAACTAGACACACGATCATCGCGGTATCGACATACAAACCCGATAGTACATGGGGTGACAATCGTCCATATCACCATGAAGAAAAAGAAGAAGAAAAACCACACGCGAATGTGCTACAAGCTCGATAGGGCACATGGAAGAAAAAAAAAGGCAGGGGTAGACCAGAATGGCAGATGGATGGAAACGTGGGACAGAGCTCAGCGCGAGGAGTCAGGAAGAACGTCACGCCATGATCCGTTCCACATCCGTCAGCGACGCTTTGATGCTCTCAACGATACAGTTGATCAGCGGCTGGTAGTCACCCTCCCAGGCCTGTTTCACGGAAGACACACATGGAGTGACGGGGAGGAGGTGCGTCAATAGTGTTCCTGACTCGAAAGCGGTTCATGCTCACCGTGTTCAAGCTGTCATAATACACGCCTCGCCACACGGGCAAGATGCATACCGGTGGAAAGCCGTGGCGCACAAGAGGAATGGACGACAACAGCCTAGCCATCCTTCCATTCCCATCCTGGTGTGAGCGATGGGAGATGAGATGATAGAGTAGCGTAGAGAGTAAGTAAGCGGACACTTACATCAAAAGGATGACAGCGCGTAAACGTGACGTGGATCCACGCTGCTGTCGCAAACGGATTCCGCCATCGCGCAATGTATTGCTAGATGCCATCAATAAGCACGTCCGACAAACCAAGGAAGGGACAAGGTCGACACATACCCTCCCCATCTTGCAAATGTAATCCAACTGCTGGTCGACCAACTCGGCAGGACAGAACGCGAGGTTATATTGGTGACTCCGTACCACGGCCGACCTTTGGGTGGCCCGCCGCGTGAGGCCCGCGTTGACGTAGTACACTGAGCCAGCGCGCTCGCCGTGCTCGACAATCTGGATCTTGGAGGAGCGCATAAGCTTGCCGTGGATCGCCTTGATGTTTTCCGTCGTTAGCTCCTCCACGCAATCGATAAGGTGCAGGACTGATGTGTATGCCTGGAATCGTGTTTGGTTCCCATTTTACAGCATTAGGCGGGCAGACATAAGTGGGTGTATCAGTCGACAGTCATCTGCAGGGGATAATGAGGGGGTACATGCCTCATCGAGATCGAGCAACGTGTTCACGAATACCTCTGAATCCTGCACGTCGCCCCCGGGTGCGCAGTGGACGAGAGAAGGAATGAACCCATATCGCGTTAATGCCTCGACGGACTACAAGTAAAGCGTCACTCATGTTTCCCGAGAAGCGACGAATGCTAGCGCCGACATACCTCGGACGTGAGCCGACAATCCTGATCGAGACGGATGGCCTGCAGCCAGCTATAGTTGAGCAACTGTCTCTGATACCTGAACGTCCGCCAGGCACTGAGAATATCAGGAGCACTGGTTGGGAGCATTGGCCATGAGAATGGATTAGCGAATGCGCGGGCGTGTTTCCAACGTTGAAAGAACTGCAGGTTGTCGCTTTTGTGTGCTAGGACAGGGTGCACGGGACACGTAAGAAGAAGGCCTAGATTGTGTGTGGTGAGAACCCACCCTGTCTTTCTGTATCCCCCTGTGCCTGGCTCCGCAGCTTGGAGACAAACTCGGCAAATGGTGCGCTCTGCGGACCGGGATCGATCGAGTGAAGCACCTATGCAGCGCGACATCACGGTCGCCCCAAACGACCACATCACACATCAGACCCACCCTACGCCGACGACCACGCACCTCGTCGTACAGCTCGAGCGCAGTACTGAGAGAACCACCAGTGGCACGCACGTCTGCGACTCTGACCTGGAAGAAGGGGACTGGGAACTTGGGGAGGTAGTAGTCCTCCCAGGCGAGCGCCAGCTCGCGGAGACATCGGCCGACGTCGGAAGGGTCTGATGCGTTGTGGAGACGGGTGATGGTATTGCAGAGGGCTTGAACGTCTTCCTGTGGTACGATCTCGGGGAGGACCTGTTCTCGTCGAAAAAAAATAGGGAGAGGACCAGCCGAGGCAGGATGGCAATGTCGATGGGTGATCGAGGTTAAGGCAAATACGGGGGAGAGGGGGTGAGAGGACGTACGACGAGTTCAGACACCGAGGTATAGTCCCAGCCCTTCATATGCACCGGTGCGAGCCGGGCATAATGGAAAGGGACGTGGAAATCCGAATCTATATCCATCGTCGTTCGAGGGGGAACGGCGGGTGTAGCGGCGTCGAGAGGTTATGAGGAGAAAAAGACAAGCGCCGATGATAAAGAAACCGAGACCAACACTTAATCGTAGCCAGTACGATAGAGAATGGAAGACTCTGGTCGGACGGTGTCGCGGTGCCAAAGCTGAGTTGCTGACATAACAAAGGAAAGAAACGGACAGACCTCGAATTGCACCCACGACCCAGCTGCAGCCTGCAGGACGTCGGGTATGTACACGGCGTTGCAAACGTGTGCAACGCCTCCGAGGGTCAACGTTTGAACCCTGTTATCCACCCAATTCCGACGTCCAACTTTAAGCCTACAAGCATCATGATTTCTGGGCACCTGGGTACCATAATGTTTGAGAATGACCCTCTGCGCGGCGGATAGATCTCGCTTGTTTGCGTACATACACGACCTTGATCCCCTAATACACTACCCTTTTCATGTCACTGATCTTCTAACGTGGTAGCAGACCCCGCAGGAGTCTTGACAGCCCGTACGAACGCCCTCACCTTTTCCGAATCCTTTCCAGTTCCGTCCTCCCGCTCGACGCCGCCGCTCACGTCCACCGCCCACGGCCGCACCCGTGCAATCGCCTCGGCTACATTCGATGGCTTCAGTCCCCCCGCAAGGATGAGCGGCATACGCGCGTGAGGTGGGGTATCCAGATCGGCATCAGCATCAGCATCACCGTCGGCACCACGTCCATCCTTGTCTTCATTTTCGCCCCCGTTTTCAGTTTCAGTCTTGACCGCTTGCTCGTGCCCATCGTCGTCGCCACGCGTCCCCCCATTCACGCGCACCACCTTGCCACGATCCAATTCCCCCGCATCCACCAACGCTCGTGCACGTACCCAATCAATCGTTTTCCCGCTCCCCCCACTCAGCCCATCACGGCGCACAGCGTCCAACAACACAAACGCGTGCAACCCAGGGCGCGTCACGTCCTGTAGACCGACCGTCTTGGCTACGACTCCATTAGCGTCCCCAGTTGCAGCGCCAGCGCCAGCGCTGACGTGGAACGCACGCACGACAGGCACGCCCACGAAGCGTGCCCACTCGATCGGTTCCGCCCCGTGTAACTGTACAAGATCCAACCCCACACACGCGACAGTCTCCTGCACGACATGCAGCGGCGCATCTTGGAACACGCCCACCAGCAACGGGCGACGGTGCGCGAGCGTACGTACGAGTCGGCGCGCGTGGGTCGCGAACCAGGGCGCGTTCCCTGCGTCTTGTTCTACATCCACTTTTGTCCCCGTCACAATTTCAGCTTCGACTTCAGCTCCAGCTCCGGTTTCGATTTTGGCCTCGGTCTCGGTTTCGGTTTCGAGTGTGGCTTCGGCTTCTTTCTCTGCCTCTGCCTCCGTCTCCGTCTCCGTTGCTGTTTTCGCCTCGACGTCGGTTGCACCCAAAGGCGCATCTGGCGAAGAACGCAAGGCATGGACAGCACTCGCAATCGATCGTGCAGCATCCACCGAAACATACCGCTTGCTCGACGGGACAAAGACAAGACCAAGAAAGTCCGCGCCAGCTTCAGCAGCCACCAACGCCTCCTCCACATTCTTAATCCCACATATCTTCACCAACACCCGCCCATCCTCGTCCTCTTCCTTCGGCACCGGCCAATCCAACAAACGATGGATGAACGCCCGTGGATCCTCGGCGCGCATGAGCGCCTCACCCACGAGCACCGCGCCAACGCCTTCCTTGACATACACCCTCACGTCTTCCGGTCCACTGATCCCACTGAGCGCGCAGAGAATGACGTCACCCCGCGCCATATCCACAAGTCGGCTCGTCGTACCCATGTCAACGTTGAAATCGTGCAGGTTACGGTTATTCACGCCAATCACCTTGGCCCCCAGTTCAAGCGCGACGCGCATCTCGTCCGTCGTATGTACCTCGACAAGAGGCTCCATCCCGAGCGATAGAGAGTAGGCATACAGGGCGTGGAGACGTACAGGCGGGAGCATAGCGACAATGAGGAGGACAGTGTCAGCACCCCACAAACGGGCCTCCGCGATCTGGTACTCATCGAGGATGAAGTCTTTGCGGAGGATTGCGGGGCGGTTCGGAAGGCTGTCGATAGCCTGGCGAGCAAGCCGCATGTCGAGGAGAGAGCCCTTGAACCAGGTGGGCTCGGTGAGGACGGAGATGACGGCTGCACCAGCGAGGGCATAAGTGAGCGCCTGACGTGCCGCGTTGGCGTTGGGTGCAATGTCGCCTTTGGACGGACTCGCACGCTTGATCTCGGCCATGAGCGAGGGAGACCTGGCTCTGAGGCGCGACACGAGAGGAACGAGCGGTGGAGCGAGGTGGAGGGCGAGGTAGGCGTCAAGGTCGTGTTGCGAGCTGCCGGGTAGAGACTTGGCATGTTGGACGTCCTTGAGGCGCTGTTCGTAGATACGTTCGAGGATAGTGGGCACTTTGGTTTTCAGTTCGGTTGCGTCCTCGACTCTCGAAGTGAGTGCGTCGTAGGGGAAAGGCGGGGGCGCGGTGTCGAGGACGCGCGCGTGTGGGTTTTCTCGCCAAGTACCGCCTTTGAGGCTAAGAAAGTTGCAAAGGAGGGCGTCGCCGCCCTCGGAGAGAATGCTCTCCGGGTGATACTGGACAGCTTCGAGGACGAACTCGCGATGGCGGACGCCCATGATGACGCCGCTTTCTGCGGTGACGCACGTAATCATGAGGTCTTTGGGGAGTGTTTTCAGCGAGGCGCTGAGGGAGTGGTAACGAGTGGAGAGGATGCTCTGGGGGACGTCTTTGAAGCAACCTCGTCCATCGTGTCGAATGGGGCTGAGCTTGCCGTGTTTGATCTCGCCAGCATAGCTATCGTTGGACAGGACGCGTGAGTGCGCACTCGGTCAAGTGGAGTGGAGTGGAGAAGGAGAGGGGGGAACAAAAGAAAAACACGAACCCGATCGTGCCACCGTAAACGTCGACGATACACTCGAGACCCATGCAAACACCAAGAACGGGGACTTTGCCCGTAAAATACCGAACGGCATGGCGGGAGATGCCCGAGTCGGTGGTGGGGTGTCCAGGACCGGGGGAGATGATGAGGGACTTGATGTCGAGCTGGGAGAGGGCGGCAGCGGGTATGGCGTCGTTACGGATGACGGTGACGCGCGCGCCGAGGAGGCAGAGTTGTTGGTAGAGATTCCATGTGAACGAGTCGAAATTATCGATAAGCAGACAGTCGATGGTTTGGGCGAGTGAGGGCGGTAAAGACGTCGACGTCGACGTTGACTTGGTCGTGGTCGTGGTCGTCGTTGCCGCCGTCTTCGCGGTCGTGTTGGAGGACATTGCTAATAGTGAGATGCGGCTGGTGACGAGTTGGAGTTATGTGCCCTCTGTGATGGCGATGGCATCGGAAACTAAGCGGTGTCATTGGCAAAGGCGGTTTCATCTGATTATTCGCTACGGAAACAAACCCAAGTGGCGAATCAAATCTTGGATTTTTACGCTACACCCGTGATGGCCGAACCACCATCCAAGACCATTGAATCAGTTTTCCTAGCCATCGTTCGTGGTGACCGTACATGCGATGGAATCATGTTGATCTCATCTCCGATAGACACATCCACCTCCTCAACAACCTCGCATGGATCGCGCCGCAGTCGCCAGCCCCAGAGCCACAACTCCCACCACCACTCTAGTGCCATCGATCACAAGCAAGCAGTTCAGAGATGCAAACATTCGCATGAGCCTGCTGTCTCTGGCGTCCCCTCCATCACCCAGCCCACGTCAGCCTCCGAAAACCTGACTGTTCAACACCAAGTACTAGAATCGTACGAGTGTCTGCTCATCAGAGCGCGATCGCTACGAAAACAGCAGTGAGCTTTCCCCATTCTTGGACCAAACGTCCACACCCACCTCCAAAGAGCCACTTGCGGACAACACCACCAATCTCCCAGCGCACCCATCCCACACGTACCGCAATCCATCCTTCGCAACAGTATCCCAAGCAAACGTCTTCACGTGCTCAGCCAACCAAGTCGCCCGCTTGACGCTAATGGGCGGACCACGGCCTTGGACGCGCAGCTCCGCCAACGCTGTAAACGAATCATCGTCAGGAACACCCATGAGCGATACGAACGTCGCTTGGGTCTCCCGTGATTGCACCAAGGAGATGACATCGCCTGCATTAAAATTGTCGCAATCGACGATTCGGAGATGGGAAAGGCACATTGATGCAGCTTCCCCACACAGTCTTTCTAGGAATGACCGGGACATACTCGGGCAGCTGATCACGGAGAGCCTCTCTCCGTTCCATCGGGAGACAAGATCTTCTATCGTCGCACTTGGGTCCATGGATGCAAGCGTGAGGTTGGTGGAAGAAAACCATGGGTTGGAATCTAAATCGGGCTCTCGAAAACCATGGACGGTGCAGTCGATGATCGTGATGTCCTCCCGTACGCTGGTTTCCATGCGAGCGCGCGTGAGGATGCTTCGCAGAGCTATTTTACCAGTAACCCTGCGGAGGCAGAGGACGACAGGTCGAAGGACGAGTATACTTGGATACGGTGCATTGTCGTCGAATTGAATGTCCTTGACCGTCAACTCTCGTATCGACGGGAAGATGTCGATCACTGTTAGGAACTTGTACAGGGAGATGGCATTTCCGCCGCAGGCAGCGTCACCGCAGACAGTTAAAGATGTCACATGTTTGAACCAACTCACAAGACGGGGATGGGCCATCAATGGATTCTTGAGAAAGTGACCACTGAATGTGACTTCCTGAAGGAGAGGAACCATGAGTTTCCCCTCATATTCATGGCTGTTTCCAGCAAGAAGCCACTTTGATAGTCGAGAGATGCGGCCAGCGTCAGAGCGACTCATCAGTGTGAGTACCTTGAGGAGTCGGGCACGTCCATTCTCCCTCCAGAGTGCGGGTATTGAGGAACTGTGCTCAACGTCAAATGAAAGCGACCAGATGTGGCCGATGTGTGGACGGAGGAACTTCATGACATGTTCGACACTTGCGCGCTCCGAGTCCTGTGTTTCCGGTATCCCGTGATGTCGTGTTACGATGATCTTCAAGGGACGACCGCCGGCCCATTTGAGCGTGGTACGGGCCGCATTTAGCGACGCCGCGATAGCATCCAATGTGATGACCATGCGTGTCCAGTAAAGAGGAACGGTTCTCAACGTCCGAGACCACCTGAGACACACGCAAGCGAGTGCATATGGGAAGAGAGAAGGGGACAATGGGTCCTCGTCGCGCCACAACGCCGGATTGTGACCATTGACGCTGTCTTCCGAGCCGACGCACGACTCAAATACAAACTGGAAAATCATTTGGAGGATTTCGGTGGGGAGGGAATGTGGGCCCGTGGACCATAGCTCGGGGGAGACTTTCCGTGCGATGCGGACTGTTGGCGGCGAGTTGTGCTTCAAGTTGTGAGGTGAAGAGATGGTGAGGTTGGAGAAGGTCGTGATCGCGCTTAGTGGTTTTGTGCGGTCTAGGATGCAGCCGACTGCGTCAGGCTGTGATGAATAGATTACTGACAGGACTCTTATCAAATAACAACCGGACTCACCGCGGATGTACGTGCAAGCATTGAAGAACCCATCGTTTTTGGTTGACCCTGGGTTGCTGAGCAGTACGTCGTAAGACGCTAACCAAACCAGCAAGTTGTTAGGAAATGGATCGAGGCAGAGAGTCATGTAACCTCGTGTAGTGTAGCGAAGCCTGTGTTCGCACAGCCATCATGTTGATGCCTTCAAGTTTGGTTATTACTTTTAAAACGTTCGTTCGCCTGCGTGCATGAGGACAGCGACTCTACTTTCTGCGTTGACCGCAGTATACTACTACTTGTGTGCTATCTGCGCAAGTACTTTATCACTCTCCTGACGTCCTTCGTGTGGGACTTTTCCTTGTTGCCTTCAATGTGCTCCAATTATCCAGTATTCCTTTTGCACCATTGATTCCACCTCCCCCACCATCCATCTGCCGGGACGACATCAAATATCATAGCTTGTTCTATTGTCACCATCCAATTCAGTTCCCAAGGTCTCTTCCTCATTTATTATAACCTGGATAGCGCCTCCCACCAACCAAGTCGCAAGCGTTGAAGTTGAAATTTCTGAACCTCGGCTCCACGTCCAAGACAACCAACACTGAAGCAACACGCCGCTGTAATACTGGCGAGCCGTTCACAGGTCCGACGACGTTGCGATTGTATCCCAAGAAATCCGCTCGAGATGCCTCAGAAAACCCTCTTTCGCTTCGCCACTGGGAAAGAAACGCATTCGATTGGCATATGGCAACTATCGCTGGCACCATGGCGCAGGAGGTGAGGTTCTTGAAAATACGATGAATCAGGGAGCGTTTTACACACAGCCGCGCTGTTGGCAGCAAATCGTCGAGGTGGTCCGCGATGGTCATGGATTCCTCAGGCTTCCAGTCCAGAGGCTCGCACGTTCCAGAATGGCTTCGAACCGTTCTGCTACTGCACTTGTAAGCCGTCGGGAACCCACCATCTGAGACAGGGTATATTCAAGCTGGATAGTCCGCGAGGAAGACTGACTGAATGCCCGCCATGTCAATCAAACCAGTATCAAACGTCAAACCCGCTCATGGCGAAACGTCACAGGGATGACCCCCAGTATCTTCGCTCATTGTTAACACACTGGACCTCAGATATGCATTGTTCTGTGCGTACGAACTCTTGAATTGTCACAGGTACATTGTAAACAATTCTACGCCGTCTTGCCCAAAGGTGACTGTTATGACCATTCTCGAGCGTGGACTTCACTCTTTCGTGCTAGGATCGTGTCTGGCTCCACAGATAATACACACAGCTTCCCATTGGCTGCGTCCCAGAAGCGTCCCAATCCATGCTTTGCAGCTGTTTCATCTCTTCATATACTTGGCCAACCACTCCGACCCACCGACACCAATCGACGGACCGCGTCCACGAATGTGCAGCTCGACCAGAGCTTGGTCAAAATATTGGATAGCCAGTGTGTCTTGTGACCTCAATACCCACAATAACCCTTGCACGCTTGGCGTCCCCGCAACCGACGATCCCAGACATTGCAAATATGTTCGTGCCACATCTCTTTTGAGAAAGGCGTCTGTCGTCCCAGGACAACTGATCGAATCGAAGTCTAAAAGAGAGCCACTGGACACCGATGCATGCGTTCACGATCATGATAGCTTGTCTCTCTCTTTCCTGTGGTCGCCAGCAACTGAGGGGGTTTGTTTCGATCACTCATGAACGTCAACCACCTGGGGTATCTGGCTAGTCCACACGCTCCCCAGAGCGCAGGCGCCACGGAACTGTGGTTCGCGTCAACGGTAAGCCACCGGATGTGATAAATGTGGAATTCGAGGAGGCCGAGGTCCATCCGTCGGCGTCGGGTTCCTCAGGGGCCCTGTGATACCTTGTCACGGTGGCTTGCTATGGACGACCACCTGTCCAATCTAGCATAGTTAGGGTGACGATTGGTGACGCGTCCACCATAATGACGGACGCACACGGAATCAAGTGAATATGGAAAGACCGCGGGCCGCCCTCGAGTCAAAATGTTACCTGGCTCCAATCATCGTTTCCCTCACCATGCGAGGAAATACAAATCTCGAATATGAAATGAGAGATGATCAGGAGGATTTCGGTCAGAACAGTGTAGCATCTCTGTGCCGGCTTGGTCGAAGGTGAGGTGCACTTCGAAGCCAGCGACGAAATGAGACTGGACAAGGTTGCGATGACGCTAGGCGGTCTTGTACCAAGGTCGCCCTGCTAGAAGCCGAATCAAAGTGGAGTAGATGCTTCGCGTTAGCACCAGTGGCTCACAGGAAGATGCCCCTCGGGATCGCCCGGGAAGACCATTTTGACTCGTCTGGTTGTTGATGCGCTTGTTTCAACTATCCGAAAAACAAGGAGGCTTAATTCAGGTCGACCCATGGAATTCAAGGTCGGAGTTTGACTGCCGTTGGTGGACTAAGGTTTGTTTAAGGCGGTCATAATGAGACGTGAATGTCACCTAAACCTGAAAGGGTATCTTGAACAAGCGTAGAAGTCCCACTTGCAGTCGCAACGCGGGATTATTCGGAAGAGGTGGGAGTACGGGTAGATTTTAATCCCGTTTCCTTCATTCCACTCGAAACATGAAGCTTCCGGGAATCAGTCCGCAGTCGTCCGAAACACGACAACGTTATGACTGCCAGACTCTAGACTAAACCCGGACAGCGTGGGGACCCGAGCTAGAATACCGATCTCAAAATCTTCTAAAAAGTTAGCGGGCAACGGGGTGTGGGAGTGTGGTATCCGACGCTTTTCTCGGGTGGGTCGGGTGGGTCGAGTGGGTCGAGTAGATGTTGGTTGTGTCGCATACTTTGCCCTTGCCATGTGGCTTTCCTTTTTTGTCTGTCTCAAACCATGTGGCTCGGCTCCCAATCCTTTGTCCGTTAGGGGCACAGCCACTTTCCTTTTTTGGCGTCCGCTTGCGCTTCAACCACAAAGACAGACCTTCAGCACTGCCACGACCCGACCACTGCAACTACTACTACCTAACCACTCCCTCCCTATATCATTGCTACTACTACACCTGTCCACATATATCCACCATCTTGGATTGATCTTTGTGAGTTTAATACCCTGCAAAGGACATTCTGACTATGATCTGATAAGAGATCTATCATTGATAAGGTCTTTTTGTGCTGGTATGCACACATCTGCTGTCCATTATGCTAAAGTTGAT